>JAMXBD010004001.1:0-91051 GCA_024138025.1 Combretum micranthum | reverse complement strand
ATAATTATCCAACCATCACGTCGACTCGGACGGACTTTGGACTTTTTCCACGACTTCTTTATTAATCCGTATCTGATCTAATGGATAAATTTTTCGTTTTGATTTTCTTTCATATATTTTTGATAAACACGAAGACCCGACGCCGAACAATTGAAAAACATACAAATGAGTTGATATCAATAATATAGTTTAAATCTACCCCAGTTCCTGTAAATTTTCTCTAGATTTGGAGGAGATTACCTTGAAACTTGTATATTTCACTAGAATTGTACTAAATCCTTTATTCTCTCCTAATCTGGATAAAGTAGTTTTAAATTTTTATTGCACCCAGACCCACATACCATTCATTTCTCTTTCCATTGGTTTCCTCAAACTTAAAGATGGTATAAATGCACAGAACAGAATAGAATAGGATAGGATAGAATAGAGCAGAACCGACTTTTTTTATTGTCCGATTGTTAATGCGGTTTATCAAATGTGAAAGAAAGCGCCCCATACCTAGTCTAGTAGGCGTAGGGCTGACGCGCAGTCATACATAACAACTATAAATGGAATGAATGAATGTCTTCATAATTTCCAAACTTTTTAATTAATTAATTTAATATTTAAAAGTACTTTTCCAGCAACCCCACCATCATCAAATTTTATTTGGCAATTTCAAAGTTTCGTATTTTCCTACCATTTTATGACTTTATTCCCTCTTTATATTAGTTATTTATAATATTGTCCAACTAAGATTAAATTTTCAATTAATTAAACTAATTCTTATTGGTATAAAACAGCTGATCACTTAAGCAATGCAGCCTTACTATCTTCAGATCGTTCAGACATCTATCTTAAATTAGGGGAAGAAAAAAAATTGCATAACCTGTGAAGAAACAAGAAAGATTTAAGAGGGAATAAGAAGAGATACAGGAGAAAGAATTGAAATATTAAATTTGCATATAAGCAACTGAGAAAGTAATACAATACAAAGTTACAAATATTACCGAGTCCTGCGAACCCACCTCCATATGTTTCAAACTATAAAACTAAACAAAATAATAATAATAATAATTGAGAAATACATTGATCTTCTTAATATCATCAGGGAGAAATAATTTTGAACTTATAATCTAGGAAATGGATTATAGAAATAGAAACTAGCCTCTCTTCTCAACCTTTCCTTGATTTTTCCTGCCTTTGCAGACAAAAACTAAAAACCAAATGGAAATGGATGGGGCTCAAAGGAGGGCTTCAATGCCGGAAAATCAGTTCCGAATTCTATCCTCTTTTTGAAGTCTTCTCAGCCAAAAAAAAAAAAAAAGAAAGAACTTTATTTTGTCATTTGCTGAAATCTCCTTTAAACTATCTCAACGGGGCAAAACGAATTCGATGCCTACGCTACAAGAGGATCCAGCTGCATTTGCTCAACCCAGGATGCTACAACTGATTGATCGATGGCTTCGGCCTGAGAATCGGATTTGAGGCCAGCCGATGCTGCAGTCCCTGAGGCTGGAACTGCAGACTTATCATGCTTTAGTGTCTCAGGGGATGAATCCTTGACTAGGGACTGGACCCATGATAAATCAGGCTCCTCCATGCTGTTATCATCCTCAAGCAGAGATGATTTCCGCAACTGACCCATCTCATTAGCACTGATAGGCCAATCCAGATTTCTGTTAGGCGAACTCCACCCTGAAAGAGAATTCACCGGAGAACCGATGATGGAAGGTGGAACCCTGGATCCAAGCTCTCGAGAACTTAAGCTACGAAATTGCTGATGCTTCTCCGTTGGCCAAATGGAGAGAGTCGAGATCCCAGAGGAGAAAGGGGCTCTAAACTTCTAGGTGACATCCTTCCAGGAGATGCAACACCAAAAGACGCCTGCAGCAGAGAGTGATCTGCACTGTCCCTGGTGTTGATTGGTGATAACATGCTGCTCTGCTGCTGCTGCTGGAATTGAGACAGGAGAGGGATTTCTGCGATGGAGAAAAAATGCCCTGTTCAGACAACCGAGGAGAGGACAACTCTGCAGAAAACAACTCTTCGAGGTTGGAAGGGGTTAGCATTTTAGAGTGATTGCCACGTGCCACTGCAGAACTCCTTGGAGATTGAGAGAAACAAGCTGACTCATTTACATTTAGAAGCTGCTGCTTGCCATCAAAATCAGCAAGCAGATCAAATTCCTCCAGAAGAACATCTCTAGCACTAACAGATGATCTTAACCGGCTGGACTGAAGATTGCTTCCAGGAAGCTGAAGCATCGGCACATTTGCTTGTGGCCATGCCATTGACGATGGTGAACCAACATTAGCTGATGGTGACAGAGACTGAGTGAATGGAGAATTACGCATCATAGAGAGAGATGAGGGGGAACTGGGGAACATGCTCATGGCAGCAGCCATGTCCATAACATTGGCAGCTGTTGCAGATGATCTTGGGGAAGGAACTGCAGCTCCAGTAGAGACATACAATGGCCGGAGCTCCTCAGCTGTATGAGCAAAGAAGCAAACACGCCTGTTACAACTGGTACCGTCCTTACAGAGTCGGGTACGGTATTGAGCAGGGTGTAACCAGCACTCAAAGACTCCATGAGCATATTCACACATATCTCCTCGGCGACATGTTCCCTTGCGGAAATCAGGGCAAGGTACACAGCTGTAATGAAACTTACGGGGGTCTCTTCTGCGAGCATTTTCCCCAGGGTGGACAAACGGACATTCAGTCCAATCATGAGAGTATGCCCGGGAGCACGGTCTGACCTTAAATTGAAACATGCGAAACTCATCAGTAGCATACATGCTGTTCTTAATGTCAGGGATTGATGGATCAATTGGATATTCTTTCTTCCCTGATGCAGAAACAGCAGATGATTCATTATACTTCATGGACAGTGGAGAAGAAACAAAATCCGAGGGAGAAGGCCACCCACTTTCTTGACATGACGAGATGGTTTCTGAGCTGGAATTTGAAGAATCAATTGATACGCGTAAACCACCACACTTGCTAATTGAATCATCACCAGAAGTGCCACATGCAAGAAGCTTTTCAAGAGTTAACCTGGCACCATGCAGCTTTGGGGGTACAACAATAACATCAACTGGGCGACGGCCATTTGAATCCATCAGATCAGGGTCAGCACCAGAAGATAAAAGCAGCTCAACCACCTCTACGACATTTGAAGATCCCCCAGAAGCAGCACAGTGAAGGGCAGTACTCTTGTCCGTTGCAGATACAAGATTAACATCAGTCACGGAATAGGATAGCATCAGCTTCATAATATCAAGACAGCCATAAAGTGCAGCAACCATCAAAGGAGTTCTATACATGAGAACAACTTGCTTGGAACCTGATTGGCGACAATACCATAAACCCTCTTTATTCATCACAGAACCGTCATTCTCTGTCAATTTCTTAAATCCTTCAACATCATTGTTGGAAGCAAGTTCAAGAAAATTAGAGAAAAAATCTTTATCTACAGCTGCATCATTCTTCGAGGCCATATCATTCGACAATGGAGACGGAGTTGAGGATGATTTTGACTGCTCAGGACCACCACACATGCTTAAATCTTTCGATTAACAACACTGGGAAAGACCCCCCCAAGTAGCCTACTTGAAAAAAAATATATAAATAAAACCACAATGAAACTAACAGAAGCATGAATCTAACATCAACACTTAAAATCACATAACATGCAGACATAAAATCAAAAACTAGGGCTATTTTCCTTGCAGATTTATCCGAGCACATTAAAAAAAAAAAAAAAAGATATATTTATACAATCAAGTATGTAAAGCAAAACCCTAAACAGACCCTAATTCAGTAGGGAAGCTAGCAAAACGGCCGAAGAAACATCAGATAACCCATTAACTAATATATACTCCTATTCCTAGGTCCGGACGTCAAAAAGTATCTTAAACCCATGACCAAGTCAAATTTTAGGCACAAATCATGAGTTGCAACTGTCTTGTAAAGTAATTCTCCCACTAATATGCTCATCAAAATTTAGTTGTATTCACAAGCTACATCTCTATACGGGCAATACCCGGTTTTTCTTCTTTTTTTTTTCAAATTAAATTTTGAAAGGGAAAATAGCCACCAGATAAAATTAAAATAAGTTGCAAACTTCACAATTAACAACACCAAAAATTACCAATCAAATACTTAAAAATTATCCCCAAAAAAATTTATAAATGATCATAACAGTTGTCCCCAAAAGAATATATTTACCCAAAAAGTTATCAAAAATAGAAAAGAAACTAACAGAAAACATCTTCTACCAAACAAACACTCCCTAAAAGAAAACAAAAAGCTGTTATAAAAAGGAGAGAAGATGCATGAAAGCTTACCGATTGCGTAGTATAATGAAGGATCGCTGATCAAGCTTCAGACTTGAAAAAAAAAAAAAGTTATTTTAAAAAAAATGGGAACTTCTCTTTCTGAATAGTAATCAAAATTAGCTGGTTGATATGAAGAATCAGCTCTGGAGTGTATGAAAGGTGTTTGCTTTAATTTCCCATTGCTCGATGAGTTCGAGAAGAAGAGTGCATGTCGCGTTGCCTCGCCACTCTCCCCCAAAATAAGAGGAAATGGAAGATGTAGAGAGAGAGAGAGACAGACAGACAGAGAGGAAGGGAAAGGAGGGAAAAAGAGGAGAAAGAAAACTTCTAGAGAAAGAGACAGAACGAGACAGTAACGTCTCGAAATTGAAATTTTGAAATTGAAATGCAGATGAAATGAAATGTGGGTTGCATTTGCATGTGCATTTGGGGTGGGGTTTGGCTTTGGGGATATTTTTATTCTAGGTTTAAGTTTGCTAGGTGAAATGGCGTTGAAATGTAAACCAAATGTAAGTGGAAATTCAAATGAGATGAAATTGAAATTGAAATTGAAATGAAAATGAAAATGAAATGATAAGGTTGGTGATTGGTAAAATCAGTCAAAACAAAATATCCATTCACTGTCACTCGCCGGGTTGAAGGAGACCGGTTTAACACGTACGCAACCGATGAGTGAATTTCATTGGGCCCAAAATTATTTAAATTAAAAAGAAAAAAGGACAAACAATGGTATAAGGAAGGCTGACTTTCAATTTAAGGTAAATTGTACGGCATTCTGATAATATTTTAAACTGTACTGATCTTCTATTATTTAAATATTGAGCGCTTATAGCCCTAATAAGTGGGGTAGGTAAAAAAAAAAAAAACCTAACAAATCGGATCAATTTGTGATAGAATAAAATCAAATTGAAAATATAATTTTTTTAATAATTTGATTTAAAAGTTTTTAATCCAAACCAATTCGTAAATTTATGGTTTAGTTTGAAAAATAAACTAAACTAATCTAAAAAACCAAACCATGTTTTAAAAAATATAATAATATTTTACTTATAAGTTATAACTATAGATTTTTTTATAATGATTGCTTAAAGGTCATATATGTTCGTATGATTTCATTTAAAATTTATTATCTGATGAATATTGATTAAAGTCAACTTGTTTATTTTCAAATTTTTTTAGGCTCATAATATATATATTTTTGTTGATGATGAATTTTTTTCTATAGTTTTTAATTTTATAAAGTATGAAATTTTCATTTAGTTATATATCTTGTTGTGTATTAATTGTTTAATGTATTTTATAAGCAAATCATTTTATTCGTTGATGAATTTTGTTAATAGATGATTTTCATTTTGGCTAAATTTATTAGTAGATGATTAACTTGATGGTTCCATTAAAAATTATAAATTATGACTTACTATGTATTGGTTAGTTAATGTATTTTTTTTTGTGAATAATCAATTTTATAACGAACTACAAATTAAAAGTATGATGAATTCATAAAGTATTTTATCATGATTTTATAATATAAATTTGTAAAGTGATATAAATACTTAAGTATCTAAACAAAAATTAAAAAAACTAGAACAAATAAAATTTTTAGTTAGAATTTTGATTTAATCCGTAATCCAAACCAATCAAACATTTATTATGATTTAGAAAATTTCTAATTCGAACCAAACCTTTACTTAACGGTTTGGTTTGGGATGGAAAATAATAAAACCAAACCTTAAATTATGGTTTGTTTGGTTTTAGGAAAAATAGAACCAAGCGATCCGTACCACCCCTACTTATAACAATGTGAAGTCTATGTGTTTGATGAGTTGGCTACTTATAGGTATTAATTCCCTCATTTGTACTTATAACAAATATGGGGTCCACGTATTTGATGAGTTGGCTACTCATGGGACCATGATTTCCTCATTTGAATAGTAAAATATATAAAGTGATTGTCATGACATAGTTTTATGATTCTCTCATTTTTACAATAAAATATATAAAGTAATTGTCATGTCATAATTTTATTTTTATGCCATAAGAAACAATAAATAAAATGAAAAGTTAACTTGCCCAAGTATGTAAAACATAATCTTCTAAAAAACATTTAGTGAATCGAAGAAATCCAAAACACACAAAAATTAATCCTTTATCAATTATTAAAACAGTATAATCATAATTTTCTTATTTTCTTACTTTATTATTTTTACTTGTTAAAACCACTTTCTTTTGTTCTTGTTGTTGTTTTTTTTTTTTTTTTCGCTTTCTATGAGCTGAGAGTTCCAATTTCCACAACTCTATCTTGTTTATCTCCTTTGAGTTTAAACTAAAGGGTTGTCTTATCCTCTGTAGATATCTCAAAGCATGAAACGAAGCCAATCCTGCATAACAAATACCAGTATTGAGACATGGCAAGAGCATTCCCAACGAGAAAGGCATTATCGTCGCATCAATGGTTTGTTTGTTTCAATTCTTTCTGATATTTCACCAAATACATCAATTATTATTATACTGTTTTAATAATTAATAAAAGACGAATATATGTAGGTTTTAGATTTTTTCTACCACTAAATGTTTTTTAGAAGATTATGTTTTACATATTTGGGCATGTTAGCTTTTTCATTTTATTTATTTGTTCATTTGGTATATAAATAAAATTATGATATGACTATCGCTTTTTACATTTTATTATACAAATGAGAAAAATATATACATATAAGTAGCCAACCCATTAAATACGTGGACCCTATATCTATTTCAAGAGGTATAAGTGTTCACTTTTTATAGGGTCCATACAATTTCAAAAGTTTTCGAGAGATGATCATGCAATTTACCCTTTATTTTATGATATGCAAATGTCCTTATTGTTTTTTATTTATATTAACGTTAAAACTTAAACTTTTTATAAAAACTTAGTTGTGTGTATTAACTCAAATTAGTTAATTTAATACTATACTAAACTTTTTATACCTATTTTTTCATATCTTTTACATTGTTTGTGAAATAACCAAAATTATTTTTCATGTAAATATAATATTAGTTCTAAATAGTAAGTTTGAAGTTAATTTGATGTATGAAATGAGTGTATGAAAATGGAATTTGAATTATGTTTATTTCTTGTTAGTATGAAATATATATTAGTAGTAGGTATGAATTAATATTATGTTATTAATGCTATTGTTCTATATGTATTAATGTGTGTATAGTATAATTAATGTTTGTCTTTTATATATTAATATGTATGTGTTAGGTTTAATTGTAACAAAATAAGTTTTGAAAAATTCCTAAAGCCATAGCAGAATTTATTCAAGTTTGGCCATGTTTTAACCAAGTTTTAAACCTCAAAATGAGCCCAAGTTAAGCTAAAGCAGCCTAATCATTAAGTACCCATAAAGTCAAGTTTAGGATAAGTTTGAACCCATAATTTGATCGAAAAGACTCCATTTTGCATAGTTCCTCTTCCCATCCGAAAATCCTTTTTCCTTCTTTCTTTGTTTCTTTTATTCTTCGTTTCCTCTCTATCTAAACTAGCTCAAAACCTTAGTTGAATATACATCCAAAGTCCAAGAGTCTCTATAAGCCAAGCCTTATTCATGTAAATCTATGTATATATAAGTCTTTGTTACTCTTTCTTTATGCTTTAGATGTATTAGGCATGTTTTGTAAGTTTGAAGTTGTGTATAAATTTGAATGGTCTTATATGTTAACGAATGCTAGGATGAGTTTTGATGATATTTAACTTGTTATATATGATATAGAAGTAGTAATATTTTATAGCAAAGATTGATGTTGAAATTGAGTAGTTAAGTTTAAGGTGATGTGTAGAAGGGGGTTTGAAATGGTTGGAAGTGGTTAGAAGTGTAAAAGAGTGTAACAATGTGTTTAGAATGTTGTTTTATGACTTTTGAAGTGTGGGAGTAATGTTAGAAGTGTTTGGTTTGTGTTAAAGTTAAGCGGAATGTGCAAAAGTTTGAGAAAATGGAGTTTCAAAAATAGGGGAGTCCGTATAGGCTATTAGGAAGCAAATCACGAGTGTGATTCAAGCGTTGGTAGGCTTGGGTTGGACAAATTTGATGAATTACGGGCGTGATTTGTTCCTTGGTAGCTTCTAATGTAGGTGTTTTCGTGAATCGCGGGCATGATTTTACAAGAAAAAGCTCTATTTTGGGAAATTTTCATGAATCATAGGTGTGATCATCCTTTGGTAGCCTCGGGTTGGTCAAAAACATAGAAACTCAAAAATCACAACCTTGATTCTTAGCTCGAAAACCATTTTATGACAGCTTTCCAAAAATCACGGTCGTAACTTGTGTTTTCCTTAACACAAATTTGTCTTGTAATTTAATCATAACTTTTTCATCTGAACTTGGATTTAGGTGATTCAAATTGCGTTGCAAATCTTGAAAAGAGATCTACAACTTTCATGTTTTGAGTTGTTACAAATTTCAAAAGTATCAATGCTTACATTTCACTTCTTTCTAGCTGCTATAGTTTTTCTAAACAAAGTTGAAAACTTGTTTTGTTTGTTGAATGTGTGCTTGCTTAGGAAATGGGTCTTTTTACACTAAAATGAGATAGATTAATGATATTTGATGTGTAATAATGATTGGGTGATATAATTAAGCATGAATTAAGTGGATTTGTAGATTTAACAAATAATTGAATTTCCATGATTTTGAACTAGAATTAGTTATGTTGCATGTATAATTTAGTATAATTGTTGATGTTATTTTGAATTTCTTGTTACAGTTCTTCGTTGATTTTCCTCTAGGTGAAACTAGTGATTCTCTACTGGGCTGAAGTACGTAGTAGCTTGATTGTTGTATGCTAGGAATAGGCATAATTGAACTTAACTAAAATTCCACTTGGCTTAATATTTGATTGAATTGATTATCTATTACACCGTTTAATCTAGTTCGAGGAGTGATAACCTTGTCATGATGCAATAACACGTAGGGCACTAACCTCAGTCATGATGCAATGATTTACCATGATGCAATGGTACGCTATGATGCAATAGCATTCTTTTATGGTTAAGCGGGTAATCGATGGAGAGTATATATCCATATAATGTTTGCTTACACTTAAGATGAAGTAATATGATTTAGTTCAATGTTTATGGGACGTGTAACTGAATGATGTTATAGATTATGTTAAGCAAAGTTGAGTAACGGCTATAAACTCTAGATGAGATTACTTTTATTGAATAGATATAAGAGATAAAGGTATTCGATTGCTTATACAAACCCCTAAACAGCTGTTGTTACTTAGACCCTTAATTCCCAAAGCTCGATCTGGGGTTTGAATACCCACTGTTGTTTTGTTAAATTAGAATTAAGCAAGATAATGACTTAATTGTTGATGCATTACATTAGAATAAGTTTGCTTGGCATTTCGCTTTTGTATTTGTTACTATATACTGGGCCTTTGGCTCACTGTTGCTGCTTCGCAAGTCTTAATGATGAACCATATGATGATTTGGGTTATGGGTCAAATTTTGAGAAGTTTATGGATGAATGGGACGAGTAGGACCTGAGTGGCCTTGATTTTGAGAAGAAAGCTTGGGAGAAATCTTTTGCTTGAAAAAGTATATACCTTTGTATTAATGGCTTGTTAGATAAGCCTATCTTGTAAAAGACTTTGAAGTCTTCTAGTTATATTTTCATAACAAGAATATGTTGTAAAGTTTTGTAGTGTCATGTATTGACACAAACCTTTGTAATGGTGATGTATATGTATGTATGTATGTATGTATGTATGTATGTATGGATTGCTCTTGTAAGCAATCTTGTTTTGTTATAAGTTGTTTATAAAGTTTTATAGTTCTAATCAAACAATTCTCATAAATGGTAGTTTTAGGATAACCTTACATATAATATTTATATTATATGTGGTTGGGGACTCGGAACACCATATCTCGGGGTTTAGTGGGTCAGGTCTTTACAGTTTGCCCTACCTATAGATATAGAAAAGATAACATATCATTAAAATTTTACTAATACCCTCAGCATTATTAACATGCATAGACTATTCCTTTCATATGAAAAAAAAAGTTCAATTTCACTAGCAGTACCTTAATTTTTTAAATATAACGACATTGTACTTAAACAAAATTTTAGCTTACAAATTTATCTTAACTTTTTTAATTTTACACTCATGGTATTTTCACCAAAATCCAACCAAAAGCTTAGTGATATGCTAACATGGTAGAGAACATATATTAAAAAAATAATAATTTTTTTCTCTTTTCTAGTTAGCATATTTATTGTTTATTTCTTTTTTTTTTCGCTTTTCCATCTCTCTCTTTGTCTCTTCCTTCTGCACTACCTGTTTCTTCTTCCTCTTCTATGTGTAAGAACCAAAAAAATAATTTTATTATTTTCAGCTGGTTCCATATGCTTCACACATTAATCTCTCTCTCTCTCTCTCTCTCTCTCTCTTCTCTCTGAATTAGAACCTCCATTCAAACATAAAATGGAAAACATCCTAAAAACACCTACTTCAAAAGCCTTTAAAACATGAATCTTTGGTTAAAAATTCTTACATTTTCAACCCCATTTCAACACCCAAAATAGGGTTAAAAAAATAAAAATTAAGAAAAATTTGGGTGAGAATGGAATATATAGATAGAAGCTTTCCTTCACAAGAGCATCAACAAAATCAAACCCAATTAAATAACAACAACAAAAACAACACATCCTTAAAGAATTATTATCCTAATTTCCCAAACCCTAATCCCTTACCTATTGTTGTCCCTACAAGCCAAACCTTCAAATGTGTCTCTGTCCAAGTCTGTAAAGATCTCAACTTTACCCTAATTCTGGAAGATGGTTCTCGATTTGATTTAAAAACTCTAACCTTAATAAGTCTTAGAGGTTGGAGGTGCTGTCAACCTATTCAAACTCAAAGCAGCAGTGGTGGTTTTAGTTTCTACGTAGATTGGTGTGGCATTGATAGGTACTACAAAGAAGATGGTATTAGTGGTAGTGTATTGTCATCCGGCCGTGGGTTGTTTCTAGGTAATGTTTAGTGACGATGAGGTGGCTTGCAGATGTTAAAGATGACTTAGCAAGGTCTTGGTTATTGGTTGGTGAATTTAGCTTGGTTCAATGTTGTGGATTTATTAAGTACGCGAGAGGACCTACAAGCAATAGAGGATAATGTTGTTAAAAGGGAAGGTTAGAAATAGAAAATGAGGAGATGAAGAAGGAGATCCTTCAATTGTAGATGTCGATGGATGTTCTGGGGGTACTTTTTGTGTAGGGGTGTACAAAAAAACCGAATGCTTAGGATAACCGAACCGAAACCGGAAAACTAATCCGAAAAAAATGGTTAACCGATCCATCAGTTTTGGTTTAGGATTAGTATTTTTAATTTTTTGATTTTCGGTTTCGGTTTCAGTTTTTAGATTCTAGAAACTGATGGATTCGATTAACCGATTTGTAATTATAAATATATATATAATTTATAATATACCCATATAATTATTTTTTTAGCGTTATCAATATGAATTATGTTAAAATGAATTATTCAGATAAGAAGAAACAAATGCATATATGTTTGAAAATTGGAATGGTGGTGTTTGATTGAGATTTTGTATTGAGCTCAATTGATCAAGGTTGATAAAAACACATGAGTAAAAGGCTATTATGATGATTATCTTGATGCATCGATATATATTAATAACTATTTTACATGTCTTACATTCTTAATTTATAGTTTTTAATATAATTATACAAAAAAATACTCTAATTTTGTTACAGACATATTGAAAAATATGGTTAATTGCAAAATTTGCACAACCATTATGTTAAACAGTTAAAAATTCGAAAAACCGAAAAAATTAACCAAAAAAAGGTTAACCGTTCATAACGGATCAGTTTAGGATCAGGATATTGAAAATCCGATTATTACGGTTAGGATAAAAAAATAGGGCCACGAACTGATTAATCGCACCGTGAATACCCCTACTTTTGTGTGTTGGATATTTTGATTATGGTATCGCATATTATTGTCTAGTTTTGGTTGGTGCCACGTAGAGAGAGAAAGAAGAAGGTAAGGGGAGAAGAAGAGAGAGAGAGAGAGTCAAAAAATAAAAACAAAAACAAAAAGTCAACTAAGAAAAGAGAATTTAATTTTTTAATATAAATTCTCTACTATGCCATTATATCATTGGACTTTTGACCATTCCAGCCAAAAGTATTATGGGTGAAAGATTTAAAAAGTTTAAATATTTTTGTGAGTCAAAATTTTGTTTATTTACACAACTATTATATCGAAAAAATTCGAGTACTATTAAAGAAATTAACTCCAAAAAAAATAGCAAACAATGTTAGTAAGCTAGTAAAAATAATCATAAATTTTTTTATTAAGTATTAAATTGATCACTTTAAAATACAAGTAACAATTTGAAGTTTTTTAAAAAGTTCAAATACCGAATTTGATATTTCCTCTTATTTTAATAAAACTATGTATAGTAAGACTTATTTTCTAAGGTTTTCTATAGTTAGATTTTTATAAAATTTTGGGTCATTAGTTATTTCTTTTTATTTTAATTTTTAATAAATATCATACTAAAAGAAAGTATTTAAGATATTAAGTGACATCTAGATATCATAAAATGAAAAAAAAAATTAGATAAAGCAAATAAGTTAAAGAAAAGAAGTTTTTAAGTAACTAATGTAACACCTAAGAACTCATCAATATATATGCTTTAAATATAGTTAACAAATGAATCAAGCTACTCAAGTTTAGCAGCTCGACTTAGCTTAAACTCAATTAATAAACTAGTTGAGCTTGAGCTTAAACTTAAAATAAAGCTCGTTTATTTAAATTAGTCAAGCTTGAGTTCCAGTTTAAGCTTGCAAGCTAACTTGCATAAAGGCTTATGAAGAGGTTCATTAACAAGCATGTGAACAAACTCATTAATAGATTTTTTGAGTTTTAGACTTATAATATATACACAAATATATAACTAAAACCAAAAAACCAAATTTTATTTAATATATGTATATATGTATTTTGCAGCTCTTATTTATAAGTTTTAAGTTTTTTTTTTTTAAATCAACATATGATAAATTTGAATGGAAAATAACAAAACTTGAGCTTGAAATAAAACTCATTCATTTAAACAAATTAAGTTGAACCTTGAATTTAGGAGTCAACAAAAAGCTATCTCAAATAATATATTGTTGTCATAAACACATTGGAAAGCACCTTCATATAAACAAAACAATATGATCAATTGTAAGTATTTTCGAAAGTCATATTACTACTCGATAAGAACATTGAAGAGTTATATCATTACTATGTTGTACAGGAAAAAAAAAAGTAGTTTTTGACAAAGATTCCCACATGTCACTTCATGCAAGAAAGAATATTGTTTTATCCTTTATTTAATGTTATGATCAAACCTATTCCGATTGTTGCTTTTGTTAAGTTAATGATAGTCGATTAGCGATAAATTTCACTAATGGTGCTTTAATATTTTGAATATAATAAATTTGTATCTAAACAAAATTTTTACCTACAAAAATAACTAAAATTTTTAAAACTTACACCCACGATACTTTTGACAGGAATTCAGCCAAACTTCCAGCAATATATTGATGTGGTAAGGAATTATATTAGAAAAATATTATATGTTTCCTCATGGTATATTGTTTCCTTTTTTCTTTTCTTTTTTTTTTTCCCTTTGCCCCCTCTCTATCTACCCTCTTCTTCTTCTACTTTTCTTCCTCCTCCTCCTCCCCCATTAAAAAAAATTAAAAAAAAACCTAAATTAAACAACCCACATAAAAAATCAAAACAAAAAACTTAAATTAGTCAAAAAGCAACACAAATGCACTTGCTTTAACTAGCGGAAGCTTTAGCAAGTTCTTGAATTTATCATAACCCTTTCAATTAAGCCCATTAGCAATTTCATCGGTTGACAGATCAAAGGGTTTAGGCTTTAATTTAGTTTCTTAGTTAGGGATAAGGTTTTTTTTTTTTTTCATGTTGAATTAGGGATTTTTTTTTATCAAGATTGAACTTTTCTTCTTTGGGTTGATCTAAATTGGTTGCTTTTTACATATTCGATATTATCTCAAACCCAAAGCACCTCACAAGCCTACATCCATCTCAGCTACTTCACCAACTAGCCAACTCACTAATTTGAACTCAGTGAACCAAACACCAAGCTCCATCATGAACAAAAACCAAATAGCATGACCCCAAGCCTCATTGGAACCTCACAATCTCCATCGAAACTCAGTCCTCCACCATTGCTCTCACCAAATGCCAAGGTCGAACAACCACTTAAATCAAGTCAACTTAGACACTATTTGAACCAGTGCACAAAATCGACACACCAAACTCAACATCTCTTTACCACAATGTTTGATTGGACTTGATCCAGACTTGGACTTTACACGTGTGACTCGAACAAGGAACCTACATTTGAACTCCTATCCTCTATGTACCTAATGGTATTTTTCGACAAAGTTTAAGTACCAAATTTGACATTAATCTATTTTCTTATTCTAACCATCTTTTATATAATTTTCATGTATTTTCAATCTAGTGATTGGTTATTCGTATGTAAGAGTTTTCTTGCTACTTGTCCATCCATATGTAAAGCAAATGGAAAAGTAAGTATCTAGTAATTGAAACCTACATTCAAGCAGTACATTTGCATATCCTCATCAAACTATAAAGAAATTATGAAAAGCTTAAGCATGATTAGAAATTAAATATATATATATATATATTGGCATCAAATCGACAATGTCTGGGATATTGTTAGAATTTACTATATTTGATTTATTAATATTGTTATTTATACGTGTGGTTCTTATTGCTTGTTAAAGATAAATGCTAATATCAATGTTATTTAATGTTGATACACAGACAATGGTGGTTTTAAAAACCATACTATATTTTTATGGATGTATTAACAGAATAAAGAAAATAAACAAAAAGAGGAAAGGTGACAGCAACACATCTAAATAATGATAAATGATAACACATCAATGAAGAAGGCACATCTTTTACTAGTGTAGATTTTACAATTGACTCACTTATATGAAATATATAACATCAAATGTGGCAATAAGTTTGCAACATTCGATGATAATAAGTACATGCATGTTGCTCCAAAATGCGATTGTACATCAATTATTGTCTATAATGTGGCAATAAGCAGCAGCAGCAACAGCAGCAGTAGTAGTAGTAAGGGTTAAATACAAAAAGGTGACGTATGCTTTTACCTTTTTACAAAAACATGACCAATGTTTTTTTTTTTTTTTTTACATTTAAGTGACCTATAATTTCTTCTATTTTGTTTCCATCCGGTCTCCCATTAAATTAACACATAGTAAGCATTTGTGAACCTAAAAAGAAAACCTTGAACGAAACCTTGAAGAGAGGAAAAGTTATGACTACTTATTAAAACTGGCAAGAAAATTAAACGAGAGCAAAAAGAAAAAGGAGATGATCCACTTGGAATCTGTACAATGAAGCTCCAATCCATGAGTCAAATTCAGTTATAGTACCGGTGCTTCACGTGGCATTGACTTGGTGAGTGTGTCATTATGGTATGGCTTCGTGTCTGCAAATGGTTGTAAGTAGGGCCGTGCAAAAAAACCGATCGAACCGTGAACCGAACCGAACCGGACCGGACCGAATCGAATCGAAATTTCGGTTCTTTTTTGAAATGGTTCGATTCGTGGTTCGGTTCATTGAAGAGCAAACGGTTCGAGGTTCGGTTCGTGACCATAAATTGAACTGTTTTATATATTAAAAAAATTAAACATATTATTTTTACTCTTAATTATTTTATTAGTAGTATATATCTATGTCACAAATTTTAAAAACAATTAATTTTTTAAAATAAATTAATTGTTTTTAAATTTTTTTACTTAGATATGTGTTAGTCATTAGAATAAAATTAGATTTTTCATAATATGTTTCAATTGTTATGTTATCTATAAGTAAGATAGATTTTAGAATTTAAACTCTAGTATTCTAACTTAAAAAGACTAATTGTTGTAAAATTTTTTTACTTAAATATGTGTTATTCATTAGAATAAAATTAGATTTTTTATAATATGTTTTAATTGTTATGTTATCTATAAGTAAGGTAGATTTTAAAATTTAACCTCTAGTATTCTAACTTCTGCATATTTCTTTTCCATTTGTCTTACTAATTAATCTAGTTCTATTATTTAGTTACTTATTGATTTATATAATTGGTAATATGTTAGTTAGAAGCATACAATGAATTACGTTTTATGTCTTATATTGAGATAAAGTCTAGTATATCATTATAGTTTAAGATAATTCAAAAAAATGAGACTAGTCATAGTTATAATTTTATAATGGATGAAATCTTTTCCTTTCTATAATTTTTACATGTTTATTTGATAAATGATTAATTTTAAATATTATTTTTTATATTTGCATTAGTGATAAGAAATATGTAATTGACCTTTTTCGATAGAATATATTTTTTATTTTATGAAAAAACGGTTCGAACTGCAAACTGAACCGTACCGAACCATTTTTTTTTGTTCGACAAAATTACGAACCGAACCGTACAGTTAGGTTCGAATTTAAAAGAAAAACCGAACCGTAAATTATGATGCGGTTCGGTTCGAGATGCAAACCGAACCAAACCGTACCATGCACACCCCTAGTTGTAAGTTTCACCGGAGATGGATGAGTTGATGGCTAGAGCTAAAGTCAACCGCGCTTGATGTTTGCTTGGAGTAATTAATGGATTCAATTTACCGATTTAGTTCACTAAGGATCGTGGTTGTTTAATATGTGCATTTGTTGTCTTATGGTGGCTTGCCAGTCTCGATTTGGTGCAGGTCCAAGGTGATGTATGGGTTTTAGGTTTTGATCTTGGGTTTTTGTCTCTAGTGCTTAGTATGTTGATGATGGTTTTTTGCTATACGGAGACATAAAGGCATTGAGTCAGCCAATTGATTCACTATTCTCACGGTAATCCTATAAATCCTAATGAATTCCCATATTTGGTAATTGGTATAACTTGGGGAGTAGTGGTCACCGTTTGTATAGGTTCTTGTTGTTGTAGCAATCCATTTTATATCATTTTTGCTTGTCTTCTTTGAAAGAAAAAAATTCAAAATTTTCCTTTCCTCTCCTTGATTGCATTCAAGGTTGTCTTTTTTTTTTTTTTTTTTTCTTTCCAGATTTTGTTTGTGTTCATTAAATGAAAAAAATTCAAACTTTTTCCTTTTCTCTTCAAGATTTCGTTCAAGGTTTTCTTTTTCTTTTTTTTTTTAGGTTCACACGTGATTGCCACGTGTTGATTTAATGGGAGACTAGATGAAAACAAAGCAGAGAAAATTGCAAGTCACTTAATTGTCAAAAAAAGATAACATGAGTTGTGTTTTTGTAAAAAGAGCAAAACACAAGTCACTTTTTGTAGTAGTAGTAATAATAATAATAATAATATCACCTTCGATTTATGTAATCCTTCCCCACTGTATTTCTTTTTGCCTTTTCAATAAAATAATTTATATTTAATACATAATATTAAATCCATACTATTCAAATGATAGATGGCTTTTCAGTTAAACTCACCTCTTTTTCATTAGCAAGGGAAGATTCTTATGTTGGAAAATGATACCAATATAATATTGCTAATGGAATAGACTCCAAACTTTACAATTATCCCTTCTTTGGGTTAAGGTTTTTGTCTTTCTATGCATTTCAAGGCTTTTCATTAATTAGTGATGGTAGGTATTTTGTTTTTTTTTTTTTTTTTTTAAGAAAAATTATCACAATGGAAGGATGATGTTAATTAACATTGATTGTCCCATGGTTATTGTAGAGAGCTAAATCTTGACTATAGATGTCAAAGTATAGTAACGACTTACTTTTGACTCTTTGGATTAAGTGATAGGATCTAGATAGTGAAGTCCATGAAATTGGGATGATTAAGAGAGATTTGACATATTGGCTTGGAGCAGGGGTCGTTAGACTGGATCAACCCATCAATTCTTAACCTTTATCATGGAGCTCATGCACTTTATAGAGGTCGTCCATGGGATAGATGGCTCATGTAAGAGCCCATCAATAAGAGTACTCATCTTGCCCAAATAAGGTCAGTATGACTCAATGAACATCATCAAGAGTGAAGCTTTATAAATATCTAAGGCTCCTCCTTTATAACAATGGAGTAGATGCTATATAATTCCTCCACCTGTCACTAGTACGTTTGAATTCCATGAGATTATCTACTCCTCCTTTCTATGATCTTTCA
This sequence comes from Combretum micranthum, assembly GCA_024138025.1. Classification (NCBI taxonomy): domain Eukaryota; kingdom Viridiplantae; phylum Streptophyta; class Magnoliopsida; order Myrtales; family Combretaceae; genus Combretum; species Combretum micranthum. The sequence goes on along the minus strand of JAMXBD010004001.1, from coordinate 72,454 downwards.
TCTAGTAATTCCTTATGTGTACTTCTACGTTACTCCTTTGAGGTCACATGTTGAATAAGGCATGTTTTGTATTGTAGGCTTTGCATATTCAATGATATGGTGATTCTGCCCTTAATCAACTTCAATTTTCACTATGGTGTAAGATTTATCAAAAGAGTTGTTGGTCACATGATGGAGGTTTTGTAGAAATAAGAAAGAACATTAATCCCAATGTAATTAGTTTTATTGAGTTAGAAAATTTTCTTGTTGACATAGACAAGTCACCAAGCACATAAGGTGGTTTTATCATGGTTGTTTTGTGTTATGTGGAATGCGTAGCTTGAGGGGAAGAGGTGAAAGTGTCACGGGTTAGAGTTTTAGAATGAACCGATGCGACACTTAATGCTATAATCCCACTTAAAGAGGCTAAGTTCAACCTAAAGAACCCACAGAAGAACTTAGAGAGAGAAACTCTAAATGCAACTGCATTCACTCAATGCCTAGATATTTTACAATGAAGGGAGTTTATCCTATATATACAAGTAGCCTCTTTAAATGCATGGCCTAGATTTATCTTATCTAACGGTTACAATCAAGCCTTACCAACCTGTGGTAATTACATTCACTTATCCCATCTAATATGATACAATGTTCTGGACATTCTTGGGATCTTCCAGAGTCTTCTAGAACTTTCTAGAACCTTCTTATCCTTTGAGTCGACATCAAATGTAGACCTTGCGTCTTTGTCTCACTATTGGCCTTTTAAGAATCTCGTAAATTTGGCCCCACCTCTAAGGTCCATGACATTCTCCCCTACTCAATCTAACAACGCCTTCATTGCATCTTCCTCATGGAACTTTTGGATCTTGTCTTGAAATTGCCATAAAGCCTTAGCAAGTTCCCAGCTTGTTTCACTTTTGGGTAGTCCCTTCTATACTACCATTTATTCATGTCTCGGTTGTTGCCCTCAAGTTGCACATGACAGTTGGCTATGATGTATGCAACTTCCTTATGATATGACTCCCTTACCCTAAGCGGGGCCCTCTTAGATTTTGACCTTATCAGGTCCTCTTCATCCTTGTGGAAAGGCTTCAGCATACTTATGCGGAATACGGATGAAACTTCAGTTAAGATGGTAGTTTCAACTTGTATGCAACTCTACCCACTCGTTTCACAATTGTAAATAGTCCTTCATACCTTCTCATTAGCCCCTTATGTAACTGGCCCTTAGTCCTTTGGATGAGGTGTAGCTTTACAAGGACTTGATCTCCCACCTGATATTCTCTAAGCCTTCATTTCTTGTCTGCAAACATTTTCATTCTCTTGATGGCCTTACTGGAGTGAGCCCGAGCTAAATCCTGATTCTCTTACCATTTTTTAGCAAATTTGTATGCCAGTAGGCTAACTCCTGTATAACCAGAGGTAATGTGTTGGGAGTTAATGGATGCCTCCCTTGAACTATCTCAAATGGCCTCTAACCTGTAGATTCATTCTTTTGTAAGTTAAAGGGGCACCGTGCCATATCTAGCAGTTTGACCTAATCTTGTTGGTTAGCACCAACAAAATGTCTCAAGTGGAACTCCACCAACGCATTGACCCGCTCTGTCTGCCCGTCGGTTTATGGATGAAGGTCAGTTGAAAAGTTTAACTCTCACCCCAACAATTTGAATGATTTTGTTAAAAATCTCCCGTGAACCATCCATCTCTATCACCCATTGTATATTACGGGAGTCCCCAATACTTCATTATATGTCTTAGGAACAATCAAGCTGCTTCATTTGCTGGTAACTGTTTTGTTGCTAGAACAAAGGTAACATACTTAGAGAACCGGTCAACCACCACCATTATTATGCCATATCGTTTTGACTTTGGTAAGCTCACGATAAAGTCCTTAGAGACACTATCCCAAGGTTGCTTTGGGATAGGGAGAGGCTCCAATAGCCCTGAGAGTACTCCTGGATCTACCTTATCTAGTTGACACATAGGACATGTTCTGGCATAACTCTCCACATCATCCCTCATGTGAGGCTAATAGTATCTTTCTTCCACGAGGGCAACCATATGGCGCATACCTGGGTATCCCACCCACTTTGAATCATGGAATTCTTTAAGTATTCCTCTCCTCAAGTGGGGCACTTGAGGCACATATATTATACGTCATTTTGTGTAAATAAACCCGTCTTCTTCCTAAAACTTCATAGTCTTACCCTCTGGCATTGACTCTTTAAAGTTTTAGCCAGTTCATCATGTTCTATTCTATCTCGAATGTGATATAGTAGATCGGTCTCAAGTTTCCTGATGGCTGCTAGTTCCACCCTTCGACTCAAGGCATTAGCTACCACATTTGTTTTCCTAAGCTTATACTCTAAATTGTAATCAAACTCTACCAAGAAGACTTGCTATCGAGCTTGCTTAGGCAAGAGTTTCCTTTGAGTTTGAAAGTAGCTAGTGGCTACATTATCTATCTTCACCACAAATCTTCCACTAAGTAAATAATGTCTCTAAACACAGAGGTAATGTACTATAACGGTCATTTCCTTCTCATGTACCGAGTATCGCCTTTCCGTCTCATTCAACTTTCGGCTCTCAAAGGCTATCGGTATCAGAGTGGAAGTTTCCAGGTCCATTAGACCACTTAGATACTACTCAGAGTGCTTAACTAGTGGATAATTCTTGTTGTTGATGTGGTTTGTATAGGTAAAGCTCAAGCAGAGTAGCCACCAGAGAGAAGACATTGCCACCGCTGTGTCGTAAGTCAAGGATACAAGATTTTACCCTAATATTTTTACCAACTTAGCTCGTGTGGATGAAGCTCAAGCGGAGCAACCTCCAGAGAAGGATATCGTTGCCAAAGAATAGCTATATCGCGAGTTGGGGTTGAAGCAATAATTTATGCTTAAGCCTTATCGTTGACTAACTCAATAAGAGGCGATCTTAGAGGACTGAGAATGGGTTGAATGTGAGAGGAAGCTTGTGGAATCCCAAAACCTTAGTGAGATGACTTTGTGTGAGTTGACAACAAATATGGACAAGCGTTTAAGAGCTTAATAATAGGTAATGGTAGCCGCAGATTTGCCTCATGATGAAGGCGTCATGAATTTAAGAGGGGGAGAATGTCATAGTCCGAGAGTTAAGGATCTTGTGAGAGTGTTTAACTTGAGCATATAGTATTGTGAGTGGTCTTAGTAAAGTTTGTTTGTGGTTTTGGTCAACTCTAAAGGCATGTCTAGCCTCCCATGAACAAACTGGTTGGGAGCTAACACTGCTCTCCTGATAAGGCTTTGATAAGTCGAAACTAGTTGAGCCTCCCAAATATATGGATGATTGTGATAAAGCCAAAAATGCGCTCCTTATAAGAATGTGAGACTTGAGACAGACCTAGAAAAATAGAAAAGATATGATTGGCTCACTATCCAGATTGGTATTAAATGATGATATGAGGGATAGTTTAGCACCACACGGAAACTCTTTGAAAGGCGAAACTCTCGTACCTTGACAAAAGCATGTGAAAAAGTTTGTTTTACGGTTTTACTAACGTAGTTAGATTCTTATTATGATTGCGGTTGTTCAATAACCTTTGTTTTGTTAGAAAATTCATGATTGTTCTAGTTTGCGTTATGCTCTATTATGTAATATTGGTAAAGACAGCATATGGTCCTCCTTTTATAGCTTTTGTACCCTTGCGGCTTTTAGTGTGTGCTAATAGCCTTTATTTTTTTTATTTGGGCATCATATATATAAAACTGATACTTTACTATATGATGCCTTATTATTTGGTTAAGATTTTTTTTTAAGCTATAGAGGCTTTGTATATTGTAGAATTGATAGTAGAGATTTAATAGCATGACTTATTTTATATAATTGTGACTATTTTATATAATATGTTTGTGGTATAAAAGCACACATTATAATGAAATATACTACATAGCAACCAAACTCCAGCTCCAACACCTAAATTAACAAACATAAAACTAAGCTTCATGTCATGTAATAAAGAAAAGTTACCTTGAGGATTCACAAAAGAGATGAAAATGGCTTTGAGTGAAGTGTGGTGTTACTAGCTTTTAAGATTAAAGGATGCAAAGGTGCAAGTTTCTTCTACGTTTGTGTGAGTGGAATTAGGGCATCTTCAACAAATGAAGCTTTATGGAGTTAAAGTTTTTTATACAAAAAGAGAAGAGGGAGGTAGCTTTGAAGATCGATTTGTTTGGATTAGGGTTGATTTAGGTCTCAAGAAAAAATGAATGTCTATTAACTCGATTGTGTGTATGCGAGATTAGAGCTTTGTGATCATGCTAGAAAAAGCCATGGCCTATGGATGCGTATTTGGATTAGGGATTTTTTTAGGGGTAATAAAGGATTTGGGAAAAAAATTGATGTTTCTAATAGCATGGTTGTCGAACTCGAGTTTCTCCTTAGAATCACGGGGGTGTCTATAGAATCAGAACATAAAATTATAAGATTCTATAATTAATGTCAATTTGCTTATAAAAACTAAAGATTTACTTATTGTACTAATAAAAATTTAAATGAAGTTAATACTATTTCACCAATCATAACTCACATACCCTCATTAATATGTTTAATGCAATTCATATAATTAAAGTAATTATTTACATTTATTGATGATTCATGATCTATAATTATTAAGATGTATTGCAAATCATTTAATATAACGTATGATAAGGTAGTAATGAACATTTTCACATTCATTATGTATTTGCTCAAAAAATCATTACAGTTATAGAAAATAAATTACATACAAAAAAATTTTAATAATGGGTGAAAATAAACACTCTATATGCTTGTTTAATTTTCATTCAAATCATTCAAATATATTAGAGTATATAGCTCAAAAGAAAATAACACTCTAAAAGAAGAAAAAAAATGAAAATAAAGGGAAAAAAAGAAAAAAAATATTTTGTATGCTAGTTGAATCAAAATCTCATAATCAACTCATAAACTCATAGAACGTATTAGTTGACTCTCGAGTTTGACAACCATGTTTAATTGGCACGAAAAAAATATTCATGTGGCCTTACTAACAATAAGTATGGATAGTATATGACGAGGTATATTTTGAGTTAGTCATTTGTTAATTAAAAGAATCAATCCATGTTAACTAATTGCAAAATACAAAAATACATGTTACATATTTTTAATTTTCCCCTTTTCTCAGTTTTCAACTTTTTTCCTTTTTTTAATTATATATAAAAAATAAAGCTTATCTCTTAAAAAATTTGATCTCTCCCTCTCTTTCTCTTAATTTTCCAAAGTCATTTTATGTATTATAATATTTTAGTTAATTAAGATATATGCAATAATCATGTTAAATAAAATAATTATTTACTAATGCCTAGGCAATAACATGTGCTATGCTAATATCCATGTAGACAAAATTTGGGGATAGTTTATTGTATTTGTAAAAGTGAGATTTCAATATATCATATAAATTATGAGAGCAGTTAATATAACTTATTATTGATAAATTTTCATAAAGTTACTTAAAAGTTATATCCTTGTTATGTTTTGAAACACAATTAAGTGAAGGTTAATCAAGGCAATGTTTTCAGAAAAAGATCATCCATACATGTACATATAATCCATATACATAATTTAAGCAATTCTATATTTTAGGGCAATAAGAGAGAGAGAGAGAGAGAGAGAGAGAGTGTCATTTATGTTTTATCTAAATAGAAGAATAGTAATCATAATTGTTGATGATAATTTTTTGGTCCGACCTCCTAACATAAGTCTAGTTTACTAAATCCCTTTCACTAAAAGGAAAGCAAAACTATTTTCTCATCTACAAACACTATTTTCCACCATGCTTTTAGCATGTGTCCACTATTATCTAACTAAGGAAAGAGATGAAGAAGCATGACCTCTTTAAATCAATTAAGCCCATCATACATACCCCTCAACATGCAACAAAGAAGGGGGATTCAAAAACACTACTTTGTAATTCTTCCTACACATTACTTCAAGGGGCTTTAGGACATAGTACTCCATTATCTTTTTTAATAAGCTTTCGACCAAACCCTTGGATAAAATAAGTGAGATAATTCACTATTCTATACCCTCTTTCGTTCAATTGTTGTCTTATTCTCCACTCTTGAGTTCTCCATTGATTTAAAGTCATAATGTATATGCTATGATAGCCGCAACACCTCTCATCTCACGTCTATTACTTGTGTAGGTTAAACTCTATTCGTGATATTTAAAGGTTTATTGGGCCAAATTTAAGAGATCATCGATGAGACGTATGCACCAACTATAATGATCTAAGCGCTAAATTGTTGTTTAAACCCTAAAGTTATAGCTATTCAATATCTTTTTAGCGATAATATAAGAGTTATATTGATGGTTTTGACATTACTTATATATTTTTATATATTATGGCAAATTAGAATCACACTTTGGAAGCTAGAGGAGGTAAGCATTTCTAATTGTTCTCCTCTTAACAATACATGTTGGATTCCTAGCTCAGAAGTTAATAGAAAGTAAAGTCTAAGTTCTTATAAGAAGCAAAGGGAAGCACACTAAAACAAGAAAACTAAGAATTAGAAAAGGAATAACTTAAATGGTGAGAGAGGTACATTGTAAGTATATAGAAAATTTCCTATATATATGCATGTTAATTCATAAAAGAAAGATCATTACCAAAGATAGCCACTATAAATAGTTACAAAAATAGACAAAAACTTTTACAAGTAAATAGAAAAACAAAAGCTAGCCATGGCTCGAATGTTTAGAAGAACTTCATCCCTCGTTCCTCAACGTATTAGTTATGAGGATTTTGAGCCCCGTTCAGAATGGACAGAAGATCCGATGGCAAATATTTTGAAGATTTATCTCCCAGGTACAATCGCCCTTCTTTTTTTGAATTATTAATTTTGCACTTAATTATTTACTCCTCCTTATTTAATTTAATTTTGACTTAAATGAAAACATATTGAGTAAAGGGGTCGACAGGCAACTATAATGTCACGTATGGTAGATCAAAATTGTTCGGAATGGAATAGAATAAAATGAAATTGAACAAAAGAAATAAGTTCCAAAATGACAAATCCAAGAAAGGTAAATAGAGTGGAATTGAATGTCTATAAAGTGTATTTATCATAACTATCATAAAGAATAAATGTAAATCATAAATATGTAATTGGATAAAATGGAAAATAAATTACATATAATTAATGGAACTGTTCGAAAGGGAAAATTGAATTTCTTTCGAAGTTGAAATCGTACTGAACCTACAATTAAAGGTTAAAGGTAAGTTAAAGTCAAAAAACTTATTCCATACAGGTATATTTCTCCAAACTTGTACGTTAAAGCATATAAAATACTTGAACAACCTAGTGAAAATTATTAATTATTGATAATAAATGTAGCAATATTATATTTCTACTTTCTAAGTTAAAAATAACGGTATGAGTCATAACTCAAAGCCATCATTCTAAGAAACCTTAAAGCTTTCCTACTCTATTTCTTGGCCTCTTTCTAGTCTCAAGACTCATTTCTAAATCCATGGAGTGTATTATATTAGATAGACTTTAACCAAGGTAGACTATGAACAAATATTATGTCATATAAGGTAGATGTTGTATAAATATGATATTATGAAAATATTGACAAGTTTAGATAGTCAAATTTTTATTTTAGAAGTTTAATATTATAAAAATAATACAGAATTTGACAAGTTTTACAAGATAGCATGAAATCTACATTTATATAAACTGCAATTTAAAAACTTGCAAAACAGTATTTAATGAATAAGGTACCGGTATTTGGCCAAAAAAAAAAAAAAAAGAATAAGGTACCGGTAAATTTTGATACTTTTACCCATTTTGTACTTGCTAGGGGAGAGTGCAGTGTAATTTGATATAGTTTGGATTTTATTTTAAATTCAAATCTAATTATATGATTTGGCTTGTAATTTTTTCGAATAAAAGAAAAATGGTTTCGGTATAGTTCAATCTGCGATTCAAACTACTTTTTTCATTTTTAAATTAATAGTATATCTTATCGAGAGGTTTCGATTATATATTTCACATCACTAATGTAAATACAAATAATTATATTTGATATGACTTATTCATTTAAACATATATGTAAAACTTATAGAAGGAGAAAATTTTATCTATCATAAAATTATAATTATATACTAGTCTCCTTCTCTTGAGTTATCAATTCAAGAGAATACGTTATCCTAATAGGGAAGGTGGATATTTCAATTCATTATGCTTCTAGTCATCATATCATCAAATATATAAACTAATAAGTAACTAAATAACAAAAGAAGACTTATTGATAAGATAAAAAGGTAATAATTTTCATAACACTAAAAACTAAAAACCTTAAATTATCTTATTTGTAGATACATCAAAACAATCAAAATATGATATGACCAATCTAATTTTATTCTCATGTGGAACACATATCTAAATAAAAAAATTTAAAATAATTAATTTTTAATAAAGTAATTAAAAGAAAAATAATAATATATGTATGATTTTTTTCTTTTTAAATGTAAAACGGTTCCCAAACAGAACCATGAAGTATTACTACTCATCAGACCAAACGGCATATTAAACCGTTTCAAAAAGTAAATCACGGTTCGTTTCGTTTGATCCAGTTGGTGGCTGGGTTTGGTTTTTTTAAGAGTCCTAATGCCCGCCCATTCGTAACTAGTACACATGAAACTAACAAGTATATTAGAATGTCTCTTGTTTTATAATAAAACCTATCTATGTACTCTTATGTTTTTGTAAGTTGTCATTAATTTACATGTCAAAAGTAACTTAAACCTTTTATATATTGAGTCATGTAAGGTTTATATCTTATTGGATTGTCGGATTTTTATCTGTATCGGATCTGTATCAATAATTTATCAATACCGGATTAGTATCAGTTCAGTAGCAGCTCAATTTAATCAGTTTATGAGTAAAACTATTAATTTTTTATTGTTATTACATATGTATAAGTTCAGTTTGAAAACAAAATCAAAACGAAACCAAACCGACTATCCAAACAGGTGATATGGTATAATATTATGCAATGTGCAAGAAAGACCAAATATTCCTATGATCATGTACCTTGTTTAATCTTTTTACGAGACATGTGATGATAATTTGCCTTTGTTAAAATATTTCGATTCATGAACTACTAGCTGGCTCCTATCAAAAGAAAAATACTAAGGTCTTATGAAGAGACTTCCATAAAGTTCTAGATTAAGAGGGAAAAAAAAAATTAGAAGTGTTCAAGCAACTATTAAGAATAAAATCTGATGAACTGATATATTTATCTTTATTTTCTATATTAAGAAGTGTTCAAGCAACTATTGGTCGTCGATCCTAATTTAAATAAGAATCTAAAGGATTTGAAAACTTAACATCACACCAAGTATAATTTTTTAAAAAATTAATTAGGCTCCTCATATTTTTCTTGTAATCCCATGGATGTCTCTATATTTTATCTTAAAATTTAGATGAGACACGTATTTGGTTTGTTATTTACCTATCTTTTTTTTTTTTTAATAAAAACCATATGAATTAGTGTGAATGTTCCTGCAAATGTACGCCATTTGGTATTCTTTTTGCATATGCATGACAGATGATTGTTTCTTCTAATTAGGGGTGTGCAAAAAAACCGAATGTTTAGGATAACCGAACCGAAACCGAGAAACCAATCCGAAAAAAGCGGTTAACCGATCCATCGGTTTCGGTTTAGGATTAGCATTTTTAATTTTTCCGGTTTCGGTTTCGGTTTCGGTTTTTAGATTCTAGAAACCGATGGATTCGGTTAACCGATCCATAATTATATATATATATATAATTTATAATATGCCCATATAATTATTTTTTTTAGTATTATCAATATGAATTATGTTAAAGTGAATAATTCAGATAAAAATAAACAAATGCATATATGTTTGAAAATTAGAATGGTGGTATTTGATTGAGATTTTGTATTGAGCTTAATTGATCGAGGTTGATAAGAACACATGAGTAAAAAGCTATTATGATTATTATCTTGATGACACCGATATATATTAATAACTATTTTACATGTTTTACATTCTTAATTTATAGTTTTTAATATAATTATACAAAAAAAAAATACTCTAATTATTTTTACGGACATATTAAAAAGTATGGTTAATTGAAAAATTTGTATAACCATTATGTCAAACGGTTAAAAACCGAAAACCGAAAAAATTAACCGAAAAAAAACGGTTAACCGTTAAGGTGGTTAACCGTTCATAATGGATAGGTTTAGGATCAGGATATTGAAAATCCGATTATTACGGTTAGGATAAAAAAATAGGGCCACGGACCGGTTAACCGAACCGTGAACACCCCTACTTCTAATTGAGATAATAATACTGATTGCTGTATTATTCTTTACGAAGGATTATTATGGCATTTAATTTACTATAATAGAGATTCTATAACAAATCTTTATTTTAAAAAAAGAAAATGAATGGAATTGATCTTTCTCAAAAAAAAAAAAAACTTTTAATTAAATAATAAAAATAAAAAATAAAAAATTTATTATAGTATTACTCCATTCAATGGACATTAAAGATGTTAGCATTATACATCTTGCACAAGTATACATTGGAAATAAGTCACGCAAAAAAAATTTAATTTAGCAATGCTTCAAGTATGTTATATGTCCAAAAAAATTACTCAAGAACACTCGCTGTTGCACATTTAAAAAACTAGCATTCCGTGATCAAATAACAAAAATATAGTTGAAATAATAAGACATATAAAGTGGGATTTCAAATTGAAAGATATGGGAGTGATGGTTTTAGTTGCCTGCATAAAATGTGGCATACGGAATTTATGCAAGTGAATATAAAAGTGATTGCAAGGGTAGTTTTTAATAATTCAATTATTATTGATAACTTTTAGTGGGGTGTTAAAATGAAAAAAAAAAAGGAAAAAAATGTATTTGTTTAATGATATACATTACAATGGGAGAGGGGGAATGAAACCCGATGCCTCATTTTTCTTTTTCAACCATTACAATGGGAGAGAGGGCAATCAAACCTGATTTTTCTCACCTAAGACATCTTGCTTTATAAGGTTATGGTGAGAAACATAAAGTTTAGATTTTAGATTTTTGACTTTAGATTATAACATTACTCCTTTATTCAAGGTACTAATAACTTGATCGGATATAAATACAAGCACATCACTTATCATCAAACATTATAAGAAATTAAAATTACACTTTAAATTCTTATGAGTTTATTTACGCCATAACTAATAATTTGGAAAGTATAAGTGTATCCATATTTGTATTTTTTTTTTCCTTTTGGGGTGGGTGGGGGGTGGGGATTTTGCCTTTTCTTTTCTTAATTATATAGACACTTATTTTTATTCTCTCAATCTTCCATGTGTTTTCTCGCTTTAATGAGTTAATTACAATACACTTAATATTCCGACCTCAAAAGTTAAATTGGCTTATGAAGTATTGAGTACGCAACAAAAAGAAAATCAACGACTTGATATGTTATTCCATGGAATATATGGAAAGAGAAGCTCAACAAATCCAGAAAACTAAGAATTGAGAAAGGAATAACTTAGATGTTGAGAGAGGAACATAATAGCCGTATGGCAATTTGCCTATATAGTGTGTGTGTTAATTTCTTGAAGGATGATCATTACAAAAAAAAAGCCACCAAAATAGGGAGAAGGCAAAAAAAGGAAAAAAAAAAAAAAAAAACAAAGAACTTCCACGAGTATATAAAAATAGATAAAGTAAAAAAAATGGCCCGAATGTTTCGAAGAACTTCATCCATCGGTCCTCAACGTTTACTTTATGACGATTTTGAACCACCGTCGCAGTGGATGGAAGATCCGTTGGCTAATATTTTGAAGATTTACCTTCCGGGTATAGTTACACACCCTTTCAGATTTCAATTTTGTTTTCGTTAATTACTATTTCCCCTTATTATATTTCTTGATCATAGAGGATTTTTCCCATTAAAAGAAACAGGGGATCGAAGAATGTTCCCTTGTTTTAAGGTCTAATTAGCAAACACATACATAGAAGCCCAAAAAACTCCCAACATAGATTAAGAGCTCAACAAGACCCATGAAGTTTTTTACATTTGTACCAATATTCAATTTATACTAAAATTTAATTAAATTCGATATGTTTCAAATGAGTTATGTAAATTTTTTTAGAAAATTCTATAGTCCCGTGCTATCATTTAACTAGAATGATCCCTTAAATTATTGAATGACTCAAATCTATATTCATTCATCATCAAACCATTAAAATACCTTTTATATTAACTCCTCCATTCAACTCAATTATCAAAATCTATAGAAGTTCCTAATACTTTATGCATGTATTAGAAGTCCTATATAAATGGTAGGAAAATACCAAGAAAGGAAAACTTGGTTTTGATGAACGATATTATCACTAGCACTTAAATGGATCACTTAAAATATAAGGTACTTGGTTTAATATTAAAATAAATTTAGTGGATTTCAAATAATATACTTTTTCTGAAACGTATATAACATATATCCCCGCTTGTTATTATCTCTTGATTATATGAATTTTCTCATGACAAATAACATATGAAAATTTTAAATCCCATGTTTATGATAAATATATTCTGGAAAGACTGCGAAAAAGGTTTGGTGTACGCTATGAGGCTTATGGCTTTAAATGTAACTACAAAGTTGTGCATATTTATTTTATTTTTATTTGTGAGGCTAAAAGAAACTCCAATCATATATGGACTTGTTAGCCCATGAACAGGATAATCTAAATTGTGTTTAGAATAATTAAAAAAGTGAAAATCTACAATTAAATTTAAAGTGCTGGTTGAGTGTAAAGTGGAAGGTAATTTCAACAAAGAGTGATGACCACAAAAGAAGAAACATTTCCATGATTATTATAGGATTTGGATCTATTTCCAATTATATTGATGACTTGGCCATAAATCTATCTATCCATTATTCCATTTCTCAACAAGCCACAGGTGAGGATCCTAGCTAGGCTTTCCTTTTTGATTTACCAATTTTAGTTCTCTCTCTCTTTCTCTCTTTTCCCATTATCCAGTATAGTTGTATGTATTTCCATAGCATGATTTAGTTTATAGAATATACCATTTGGTATAAACATATCACAAGTTTTCTATACAAAATTTAAGAAAACTTTATATACACATTTGGTTGATTGGAATAGGATAATTATTCCTTTGTTTTAGGACTAGGAGCATTTTTAAAAAAATATAGGAATTTTAAAAGGTATAGCCATTCCTCTAATAAAGAAAAGAAATAAATATATCTTGTCTATTCCATATTATACAGAATAGACATTCTTTATAATAGAATTTTCTACGAACCAAATAAAGAAATAGGTATTCTACGATAATAAAAGCAAAATATTTATTCCATTCCTATCAATCAAACATGTTGTAAGTGAATTGTTCAAACCATATTTATATCACTTGAAAAATCAATTAAACTGGATATTTTAAGTGAGGAATTGAAATATGTAATTCTATAAATATACAGTTGCAACAAATATCTATAACTTTAATTTATATCCTATACTAAGGAAATACTTGTGGAGAGTTTTTTTTCTTAAAGTAACTTTTGATCCCAGTTTAATCAATTGGGATGCTAGTAACTAATGTAACTAAAACAAAATAATATGAAAAATTAACATTGCACCAAGTAAATCCGTTTATAAAGGTGTTAGGCTGTCCCAATAATTTTCCTTTCTGTTATTTTCCCCATTACTAAATATACGCAAATGAATTGCTATTGGTTTTTCCAAGCTTTTCCCTTAGATAACAAACAAGTCCTACTTTTCTTCTCGTGATAAATATATTAAAAATCAAATAAGAAATTAAAGTTTTGATAATACTTTAAATAAAGAATTATTGTTTTGATAATACTTGAAATAAATTATACAATGTTATGCCCTATAAGAAATCGGCAAAAGAAGGTACTTGTTTTGCATATTTAAAAATACCTAACATTTATAGGACATATATAAAATCAAAATAAAAATACTGCTTTTGATATGATTCATCCATTCAATTAAGCAATTTATAATTTACGAAATCGACAAGTAAATTTGATTATCCCCAATCGATTTACCCCTTTTATTTTTTCTTTAATTTCCTTCTCAAATCTTGTCAGGCTTTTCGAAGGATCAAGTGGCAATGGCTCCCGGCACAATCCCTAACACCATCAAGGTTCGTGGGATTCGCCCACTTGAATTGAAAAATAGATACAGGCGCTTCGAAAAAGAGGTCACCATTCCAGATGATACCAAGGTTGATGAAATGAGTTCAAGCTTCGACAATGAAAATTTCATCATTAAATTTCCAAAAGAAATCCCAGACGATCTACAAGACAATGTTCCTTTACAAACTATGCCGGATGCAAAGGATGAAAAAAAAACCAGGTGATGATCAAATGCATGATCACATCCCGAGTACTACCCATGTAATGGTTTCTTCACCAAAAGATCAACGAGGTGAGCAAGAAGCTCCACCTAAGGTTATAACAAGCATTGATGATAAAAGGGTTGAAGAAAGAAAGGAAGTGGAGGACCGAATTCGACCGGAGTCCGAACCACGGGACCATGTTGGAGATAATTTGGCAATGTTGATGGAAAGTGAAGGGAAGATGGACAAAGATCAACCCCTTGTTGAAAAAATTGCGCCAAAAATGACGGAACCAGAACCGACGAGATTTGAAGATACAACAATGTTAAAGGACAAGGAAACTAAAAAAGAGACAGTTGATGAAGAGCCATCGTTTGTTAAAAATGTTGTTTCACCACCAAGGCATCCTGAGAGCGAGGAGGAAAAGAAACGCAGGGAGAGAATTCACGAGCCACCACTTGTTGAAGATGTTGTATCAAAAACAATAGAGGAGCACCTTCCAAAATCAGAAAAGCCATCGGTAACAGGAAGTGCTGTATCCTCGAGTACAACTGTAGAGCAACATGTTCAGAAGTCCAGTGGTGTAACTCAAGATGATACGAGGTTTAAGGAGGAGTATAAGAAGGAAGCCAAAGAACCACCTATCCTGGAAAGTGCGGTTTCGAGGACAGCAGAGCTTGAAATGATGAAGAAGAAACATGGCGGACTCTTGGAGCCTTCTAAGGAAGGAACTTCGGATGGCTCAAAGGATGTTGTGAGCATGACAATGGAAGACATCAATGTGGTGATGGCTGCTGCTAAGAAGACACTACAGCTTCAAGCATCAAAGCTTAATGAAGAGACACAGATACCAGTGAACGTCGCTTTAGCACTTTTCGATATTATTGCAGCAATTGGAGCCTATATTTCACACCAATCCAACATCCAAAGGAGGAGCCGGAACTAGCAAAAATTGATTATGATTATAAGAAGAAATGTTGTTGTTATTTTACTGGTGTGTTGTGGAATAATGAACTTCAATAGTGAAGGTCAACAATGCATACAATTTATCCAAAACTATTTAGTCCGTATTAATGTATTAATAATTGGCCATGTCTTATCCATATTCAATCCGTTTAAATTAATAATGACAAGCATGTTTAAGACAGCTATTAGAGGATTATGTAACTATGGTGAAGAGGGTGATTGGATATTGGTAGAGAATAATAAGTACTAAGGTGATGGTGAGATTTGAAAATAAGTTCAAAATTGATATCATTAAAAGCTAAAGTTCACTCCTCAATTTCGGGAAATCAAAACCGTGTCCTCCGGCCGATCACCATCCTGGCATGTATGGACAAAAACATGGACTGAAAAATAGTCAAAAGCAATTATGACCTAGATCAATCACCGAACGGTGATATCATGACTAAACCAGGCTAAAATGGCTGTGCCTCACTTGTCAATTTTCTATGTTGTTATTTTCCAATATCCAAGTTCATTGTATGTATATATATACACGCGCGCGTGAAGATGCACACAATTTAGTAACAAGAGAGTTATAAAAAGTACCGACAACTTGGCTATAGAAATAATGCTCTTGATAACCTTTATACCATTATTGCTACTACAAACCCCATTTGAGTAGATTTCTTGATGAGTCTGATTTGATATATAGTAAAAATTTAATAGAGTTATAAGATCGAGTTTGAATCATATAACAAACCCGATAGATACCTGACGCAGCACGAAAGCATTAAATAATAGAAACCAATTTGACGATTAATTTTGAAACATAAACTCAATGATACGATTGCTAAGCAATTATAAATTCAGGTAAAATCTTCTCAATTCAATATCATATATGTCAAAATATCCGTTGTCCTCCAAAGACAAGCCTAAAGGCTTATTTACACTATTACATGAAAATCTTAAAAAGGTAAAATCCTGAAAAAATAAATAATAAATACAATATTGTCTAATAATTAAGACAAATAATAAATACAAATCTAAAAAAGGAAAATAATAAATACAATTTAGACCAATAGTAACAAAACTGATAAATTAGGTCCGCTTAAAAGCTGGCGGTGTAGCTGGTCACAGACGACAGCGTAGTAGCTTATCGTCCACATCATTCTCTTCGATCAGCAAAAAACTCAACCTCGAGTTCTCGTTTTTCCGCATTTTCCTCTTATTCTTCCTCCCTTTGGATCGTCTTGATTTATCCCATTTATCTCGTTATTTGATTATGATTCACACCACATCATTCATCCTCACCATATTAAAACTCATCATTGAGTTTTCTTTTGAATCTGTTTGTGCGCAATCTGGATGAATTGGAGTGATAACTAGACAATCGTTTTCCATGTTGATATGCAGCGATAGGATAGATGCACTCACTAATTCTGGCATTTCTTTTGGGTCATGATGTAAGTTTTTGGATAAATCACTGAGCTTCACATTTTTAATCTCATTCACTAGTGCACTGAATCTGTTGGGAGTTTCTTTAGCCTCCACCTTTTCAGTAACTATCAACACCTGTTTGTCAATCAATAGAGGCTTCTCCATACGACTTCCTCACCAACATAATCTTTGTAAGCATCAGCTTCTTTCCTATTGTCCTTACCATCACTACTTCGAGCACTTTGATCTTCAAGGGTTGAGTTATCATCTTGTTCCACCAATTCCTTTTTAAGCACTTCTGGAATTAGGTTTACTAGTTCAGGCATCTTTGGAATTTTCTGAGGAAGGATTTTCTTATAGTCTAAGGGAAAGAACTCCCGCTTCATCGGGTATTTCATCATAAACCAGGTCCTCACAGGCTCCTTGCCCACAAGGCGTCTCACTACCAAAAGTTTTTCCCACCAATACCATGCATCGCCCCGCAAACGACTCTTCACTAACTTTATCTTCATATCCTCAGAAACTCTCATATGGTCAAAGTAACTCTCAACTTCCTCAACCCAAACCCAAACCCAAAACTCATATAGATTTCCAGTACCATCAAACTCAAAAACAACATATTTAAATTGAAAAAAAAAATTCATCTTTATACCTGAAATTGCTCCTGTCATATAGTCTTCTACTACCATGACCTCTTCTCCAAGCCAGATTTTTAAAAAGCTCATCTTCACCATCAGTATCATAAGTAACAGAATTGATCCGTAGATCATCTTCCGGTCATCTCCAATAATCTTTCCTACTACTGTTGGTATTGGATAAATAGATCAGGTTATCAAAGCGCTGTTCCTTTCACTGGATTTTCTGACCTATTGTCTCCTTTACCACCCTTCGTACCAGTCCCCTGTAACATAGAACTTCCATACCCCGAATACCGTTAGGAATACGACCGCCTCCTATTCTGCAGTCTATCGACATCTCCATAGGATTTTACTCACCCTGATGCGTTAAATAACAGAAGCCAATTCGATGATTGATTTAAAAATGTGAACTTAATCACACAATTGCTAAGCAATTAAAAATTCAAAGAAAATCTTCTCAATTCAATATCATATATGTCAAAATATCTGCTGTCCTCCAAGGATAAGCCTAAAGGCCTATTTATACTATTACATGAAAATCTTAAAAAGGTAAATACTAATTATGATATTGACTAATAATAAAGACAAATAATAAATACAAATTTAAAAAAGGAAAATAGTAAATATAATTTAGACCAATAATAAATATAAATAAATCATGTGACATAATTTACAAAGTAGGCCCGCTTAAGACTGGTTAAGGCCGGCAGTGTAGCTAGTCAAGGACGACGGCGTAGTCGCTTATCGTTCGCATCAATACCCAATTACCCGGTATTATAATTTAAAAAAATAAATAAAAACATTGCTAGAGAGATAAGAAGAGGAAAGAAGACATAAACAAGCTACCATCTTTTTTATCTTCCAATAATATTTTTTCTTTTATGTTTACCATACTAGTTATGGATTCTATAATTTTTTTATTAAATTTTATTCACACCATATTTACTGTGGAGATTAATATTATTTATTGTCTATTATATTTTAGTCCCAGTAAGAGATTTAATTTAACCATGTTTTTAATATATTATACGATGAAAAAAGTAATATATTTATGTGTTTAAATGTTGTATAATAAATATGGTCTACAACATTTTCTATCAATTCCGCATGCATCTTTTTATTTTTAAATGTATAGAAAACTTGTGTAAAAAATACCGGCTTTTCTTAAAATTATTATTAAAATTTGAAAATAGGTTAAAAAAATAAGGTTATGGCGGGCTCCAGATTCTAAATCAAGCTCAATAGGGAGAGTGTGAATATAATATGACAACCATGGTCGGGTTTGGTAGAACCCATAGGGTAATAGGTCCGGTTTAAAATTCATATGACCTGTTCAAAACCCAACCCTGTTGCATCCCTACCTATACCCACCATAAACCTTGTACTTTATTACATAAAGAGTACAAGTCTCATGGTACCCTATTCTCACCTTAGAATCAGTGTACAATAAAAAAATTATTAGATAATATTAATAAATAAATAAATAATACTTCATTTTTCATCTTTTGTTCAAAATTATCATATATGAGCTATCTTTTAGGAATTTTTATTTAGAAAATTTATACTATATTTTTATGAAAGTACTTGTAATTTCTATTTTGGAAGAAATTTGATTATAGGTACTTAAACTTCTAAATTATATGGAAGTGTCATTAGTCTTTTTGAAGTTAATCAATACAAAAGTGCCTCAAAAGTTTTTTGTTTTAGAATTTGCTAAATGTTTAACAATTCAATCAATATCATGCAATCGGGTTCTAAAGTATTTGTTACATAATTTAACCAAATCTACATATCGCTACTTACTCCCTCATGTGTGTTACATATGGTATGTATTACCTACGAAAGTCTTTCTTTCTCCTTTTTCTTATTTGGGTATGGCTTCAAATATAGGTCTTAAAAGAACCTAGAGTCTTTAGCATATAAAACAAGCCTAATTCCTTTACAAAACAACTCATCTTTAATGTAATTAAGCTTACATAACCCCACCTAAGAGAGTCAACCAAACTACTCCAACTATGCTCATCCCAAGTCTCCCTCCTAAAAATTCAATTTCTAGTCATCATATCTTAGACCTTATTTCAACCTAAAAATCTAATCGATGGCCTTAAATTGGACCGAAAGCCTATTTATTAAAATCACCCTCTACAAGCTTATATTATAATCATGATATTAGAAGCTCCAAATTATTCAAGGTAGGTACCAAGTAGTAATATTAGACTAACAAAGATCATTAACCACAAATAGCCTAAAATAGAATAGCATAAAATTGTAGTGAAATGGATACGTAAGTATTACCATTGCTTTTTCCAGGGCACATATTTACATAGAACGACACTGATTCCCTGTAAAGATTAGCACCATAAGAAACACATGGCAGCTAGTGATTGTGTGTGTAGGTTTCATGTATTCGTGGAACTCGAAACCCTCCGGTTCCATCCCAACCATCTTATTTGAGTGCAGCAAGTTGGTCTCAAGCCCAAAATCATTTAGGACCAGGATTTAGTCGTAATAAGCATGCCAAGGTCCCATGCATTTGGATGGCACATCCATGTCGCAAAGAATTCGACCAAAAAGCTAAGCCGAATTTTGAAGCCTTTGGCAAAATGTGGACAATTAAAAGATACAATGTAGGATATAACCTCATTCGACTGGTCCAACCGAACGGAACTCGGTCCATCAAAGTCGATCCTTAACCAAACTAAAGGGCAGCAGAACTCTTTTCCCTTATCTTCCTGTCTCTAAGTTAGCATCACAATTCCTGAAGTAAACTTAAGCATATGATCAACTCTTTAACTGCCCCACAACTCATGTATTTGCTTTAGATATATATATATATATTATATATGTATGTATTAAATACATCACTTATTAATACTCAAACAATCTATTATTTTCATAATATGAATAAAAATTCAACCAACCAGCGTGAAAGCATAAACAGAAATCAACTCACCAAATGATTTCTAAAACAAACACAACGATTGCGAACAAGCAATCTCTAAGAGAAAATTCTCTCGATAGGTTTCAAAGTATATCAAAATATCAGTTGTATTAACAAAAATCCTAAAAGACTATTTATAGTCTCAATAAGCAAGATAGAAAACAACACAAATTAACTAAACATCATGAAATGTAAGCTGGATCAAAGCTGCCAACTTTAAGCTTCAACATCGGCAGCCTAAACATCAACACCAGCAACCTTCATCTAGCTCGAACACCATCAACTTTAGTGACCTCAACGTCGGTGGCCTATATATTAATACAGGTAGCCTTGGGCCAGCTTTAGTTGAGATTTTGCTACTACATTATTCTTTCCCACTTACAAAGAACTCGACACTGAGTTCTCATATGTATGCTTCTTCTTCTTCTTCTTCTTCTTGGACAACGTAGACTTCTTCATAGACCCCTTATCTCTCTTTCTGAATGAGTGATGGTTAGAAAAAAGCACCCCTCAGTCTTGACAGTTTTGGAATGAGTTGTTACCTTCAAGGGCAGCAGAGTATACTTCACACTCCCTTTCTCTAGCTTGCACACATTCTCTTTCCCTGCATATTGGGCATTTACATCATACCGCCAAGGTCTCCCAAACAGCAAGTGACAAGCATTCATATATATTATATCATAATAAATTTCATCCTTGTACTTACCTATGTATTTTACACCTCTCCTTCACATCAATCTTTTTAGATGTTTTAATCCACCCTACAACATATGGGTTGGGGTGTTTCTCTACTGGTAGTGCACTTGGTGCGAAACAACTAATGTCGTTGGGTGTTCTCCTCCTACTTAGGTGCCAACATCAGCTTTCTAATGACAAATTTTTTGCTCAATCTCCTCTCTTTCTCAGCATAGTACTCCCCATCTCCATCAAGCTCACAGTAGATTTCTTCATCTCTCTCAACAATATTGATGCTCTTCTTATTAGGACACTCATTTGATCGATACCCCAACTGGTTACAACAGTAACACTTGTCAAAGATAGGCTTTGCATATGGATTGTTTTGTTTCTAAGTATCCTCAAACTCAACAGGTTTCTTGCCTGTAGCCTTGTCCTCTCTCTTCTTAATATTCCACCCGGCTTCTCCTTCGCCCCTTCATTCTTGTCTGTTTCAATTTTGCCGTTGCTCCCCTCATATCTCGTATTCCCTGTTTTGGAGCCTCTCCAACCAGGCCGACGCATTACCTTTCAATCGACAGGCTACCAACCTAACCCTACGCTCCTCATGTAATCAAAAAATCTCTACTCGGCCAACCAATCTAAAAATTCCACATTATTGAGACTACCATTAAAATTAGGGATATCCACTTTTATGCAAAAATCTCCACAATCTCCTTGATCATAACCATAGTAGCTCTTTCGATATTTGCCACCACCATTACTGTATCTCCTTCGTGGCTATATATTTTCATACAAGATCTCATTATCCTCAGCAGAGTCTTCATCGAAAATCCAAGCCCAATGATTTACAGCTACAGGTCGATTGATCGAACAACCGTAAGCATGCCTTGCCCTTGATCATCTCGGACCAATTTCCCTATCTCTGTTGGCATTTATCGCTATCGCGTCGAAACAATTGATCAAATTCTCAAGACTTGATTCCACTCGTCTAATTCTTTGATTCATGGCATCGATTGCTGCCTTAGGAACCAATTGATTAATTTCTCGGACTCCCGCATCTTGATCACCGTCAAGAACGCGACCGACGTCACTGTTTTGAATGAGAGAAGGAGGTGATGAATCCTCTTTTCGACTCTAACTCTCCCACTCCAGTCAACACAGTTGGTTGCCATCTTCACAAAAACTCACCTTGCTCTGATTCTAATTTGACGCAGTGTGAAAGCGTAAACAGAAATGAATTCACCAGATAATTTCTAAAACAAATACAAAGATTGCAAACAAGCGACCTCAGAGAGAAAATTTTCTCAATTAGTTTCAAAATATCAATTGTGTTAACAAAAAACCTAAAAGACTATTTATAGTCTCAAGAAACAAGATAGATAACAACACAAATTAACTAAGCATCGTCAAATGTAAACTGGCTCATAGCTGTCGGCTTTAAGCTTCAACATCAACAGCCTTCATCTAGCTCGAACACTGGCGGCTTTAGTGACCTCAACGCCAACGGCCTAAACACCAACACCGGCAGCTTTCATCTTTTACACCAACAGCCTTGAACCAGCTTTAGTTAAGATTCTACTGCTACATTATCAACAAAATAAATAAAAATTCTACTACAGATTCTAATTTCTCCGAATATGTTACAAGCATGGACCGGTAATTACCGCGAAAGAAATGGTAAGAAATCCAATTGTGAATATACATAACTCCGTCCATAATAATTAACCACTTGATTTATTTTCGCACTCCTTAGCCGACTTCTTCATATAAAATACACGGTCCCTATAAATCCCAATTAAGAAACAATTTATACAACAAAACCCTAGTTCTAGGTTTAGCCTACAACAAATAATTAACGAAACCTTAAGGCACAACAATTATATGACTTCAACGAAAACTTATTAAATCGCTCTTGATGTTTTACAAAAAGGGCAGAGGAACATGATGCCTTTTTTTTTTTTTTTAATAAAGTTACAACTGAGTCATGCGTTTACAAACAACCATCCGAGGAGCTCTTATTACCATGTTTCTTCTTGCTTCCTCTAACAATCTTCGCAACCATACGCTTGAATCCTTTCTTCTCAGCACCACTACTGCTCCTATTAGTCTTGGCCTTCTCCTCTGGTGGTGTTCTCTTCCTTTCCGCATTCATCTCTTCTTCCATCTGCAAACATAGCTGAGATGCCACGTCTTATAATAAGCAACAATCAAATGATCGTCAACATATTTAATATGATGCCAAGTAGTTCGATTTATGAACAGATGAAAATTTCAAAATCGTCTTTCATCTTATCAAACTCGTGATATTACCATTCGCCAGAATCTGATATCACTGTATACTTAAATTCAAAATTCTATCTAAAATCTAAACTATGCTTCTATGAGATAGAAGCATAAAGTTAATTTATAATATTTAACTTTAGTTTAAGTTCGAGTGGATAACAACGTCCTAAAGATCAGGATACTAAATTTATCTATGAATTTAAACATAATTTAATTTTATGATATAATTACCATGTGGAGACGTTCTTCGACATTGTCGAGCCGTTCGACCAGGGTTCCTTTGGCTTCGGTTTCCATAACTACATAATCCAAGGGACGGCAGTGCTTCTCGAAGCTCTTGGGAGAGAAATCGACGGATGATGATGCACGACCATCGCTGGTGGTGGTCAGCCTCCCACTCGACGGTGTAGATGTTCCCGATGCAGCTACTGATCTACAATTGCCTCCTGATCTTATTTCCTCTAGCTCCCTTAACTGAATCCAATTTCATCACATCCATATACATAACAATTTAGCCATCTCATTAATAAAATCATACATATAAAAATGTACTTACCAACTAGGTAGCTAAGAATAGATTATTAATGTTGACTTAGTAAAGATTTTACCAGGTGATCCAAGCGATCCATCCTGGAGAGAATAGGTTCCTCCATATATGCACCGACGCTGCTTGATGGCTCGTCAACTGATTACCAATGTACGTAGGTTTAGGTTTGTGTCCACCGAGTAATAACTAAACGGCGGGACAAAAGATTACTTAAAGACTTAAAGAGACATGTCATACTGCAGATGGGGTGTTGTTGGAACATACGTGGAGGGACACCAACGTTTTTGGTGGGATGGAATGAGAGGATAAGGATGATAAAACGATGTGATGAACTGACACGTTATGGCACCGCATGCAATAATTATAGATTTTACTAATTTCATATAAACTGAGATTTGGATGCCGACTCCGACCCTTTTGGCGCACAAACTTTTTTGAAATATAGAACTCTACTGTTATGGGTCGGACATTTTGCGACAGCCATCGCAAGTGCCATAAATACATTCACAACTTTCAAAATAGGATACTTCGAACAAATTATTATTATTAACCCTTCCTGCCATACAATGTCAAACCAGCTCCTTTAAGAAATTTTCCTGGTTAAGAACATCTTTCTATTGTTCAAAAACCATCTAGATATTTTTATTTATTATTCTACTAATTTATTTACATATTTATAATAAAAAATTAAAAACAGAATAATTTTTGGCAATCCTTCATGTAAAAGCCTTAGGCATAATGGTGTGGTTACTTTTATTTGTACATACTCTGGGTGCTCTTTATCATTTTATTTGTTATTTTTTGTAGTGTCATTTTCTTTTCCTCTTAACTTGATAATACTTCATCTACTAATGCAAGATGCTGATTGACAATAATGTGCCCATCGATTTTGTTCCACTTAACATCATTTGTGAATTTTGGTAACCTTTTGTTAATTAATGAATTTGAGTAAAGTAGTCATGTGCATACTATTTCATGCTCCAAGGCTCTTGTTTGCACACTTTAGACCGTGTGGCACTTATTGTCTCACCTCTACAGTAGTAAACAACCCTAAATTTACTCAACAGGGACTTTGCCTGACTATAAAACTGTAAATAAAATGAACACGACAAAAAGAAAAGAATAATATAGCATATCAATAAAGAGGCACTCTTGAGAAGGAAACTTGCACTTTATTAATAATCAATAATGTACAATATGTGTGAGAACAGTGTACAATGAGTTTTCTGACCGTGTGTAATCAAGTGGCGAATAAGAGCTTGTATCCATAAGAGTACTCACAACCCCATAAAGAGCTTTATATGTATTCTTGGGTTAGGCAGGATGTGACATTAAAACTCTTGAAGAGGTTGCACCTAAAATTTCTAAAAAATAGAAATTACAAAGAAAATTACTATACAAGGAAATGGCCTCAAGGGGCCTCCCTACCATACATCATGTGTACAACAAGGGTGGGGTCGTGCTACAAAAGAATTACAAGAGTTGGACCCCAACAATAATACTTGATAATACTCAATCTACTTGTAATATAAAGATAAATATTTTATCAAGAAGGGCAAGTTTGTCATTTGTTATAAAATAAGAGGGTTCTATGGTCAACCCTAAGAAATGAGATATTATTATCAACCCTCACATTGATGATGATCAACAAGTCTTTAAAAATAGTAAATCTTCAATAAATTATTATAAAGGGCAAAAGTTGTCATATGTTGAAAAATAAGAGGGTTTTATGGTCCATCCTTATAAGTTTTATTTATGTGTATTATATGGCAGGCATATAATACATGAGGTATCTTTTCGTTTCCTGTGTTGTTGCAAGAATTGAAGGGTTTCGTGTCTTTTCGTTTCCTGTGTTGTTGCAAGAATTGAAGGGTTTCGTGTCTTCTCATTTCCTGTGTTGTTACAAGAATTGAAGGATTTCTTGTCTTTTTGTTTCTAAAGTACTGTTATGGAAATTGAATGGTCAAAGAGTCAAAGGATATTAAATAAGAAGGTTTTATGGTCAAAGTTGAAATACAATTGTATTGTGTTCACATGGTAAAGTCTTGATTAAGAATGGATTTTGGCAGAAGGCTGCTTAAATTGGATATGAACCTAGCGTTTTTCCTAAGCTAAGTTAGCATATATATAGATGCCTTAGCCTAGTTTTCTATTCCTTTGTCTGAGCTTTCGGAAACTTTACGCGAGCAAGAGAAAAACATCTTGGTAACTGTTTTCCCTCTCAATCTTTTCATAATCTAAAACCGATTAAATCTTTAAGATCTATCTATCTATTTGTAAGGAAAACACTATAGAGAATTCATTGGAGAAACCCTGCAATTCTTTTGAAGATCCGGTTTTGGGAAATCAAAAGGTTTTGATTATCAAACCTAGGAGATTCAAGATCTATAAGAGTTTGGAGAAACCTTAAGGTTGGATTTGAAGATTTGTATTCAATTCGAAGAAAAAGGTAAGATCTTTCTTAGTGTTTTGTGATTTTTAGGATTTGATGATTATAAGAATATGATAATTTGGAAGTTATAGTAATTGGGAATAAATTGATTGTGGTCAGGAGATTGATTGATTTAGGGTTTTTGTTTCAAATCAAGATCTGCAAGTTCTAGGTAAGTAAAATCCATCCAATCTTATCATTAAATGAAATTTATTTGTTGTCGTAAATCGAATTGTTAATTGGAGATTTTATATATGTATGTTGTGAAGGATTATGGAGATCAAGGAAGATTTGAGGAGAAATTGATGTTAGGGTTTCTGTGAAGTAAAAACAAAATTAACAGGTGAGTTAAGATTTGGTTAGATTTATGGTATTAGGGTTAGGGTTTGACATCATGATTACAATTGAATTTTAATTGCGACATATATTGATATACAGGAGTATTGTGAGATTAGGGTTCCATTTCAATTAAAGTTTCTGTTGAGTAGATTTGGATTGGAAGCAATCCAGGTACGTCCTTACCTTGTTTGCTGCTTGTGCGTGATAGGTTTAGAATTTATAACCTGATTAACGAATATACGACCTTAATTGAAATTGAGTGTTGGTTGTGAGTAGTTTCGACTAGAATAGAACTCATGGCAAGGCCATGGTGGAGGGTAATCCCTAGTGAGACAACCTGATAATCCTTGTGTGAGTTGTCCCGAGTGGACTCGTGCTTGGAGATGATTCTGGTAGATTAGGAGTCGTGCTTTCGAGCTTTGGCTGGGCATGCAAACTGTATATATGTATATATTATAATATGTGTTTCGGGATCTGAGTTATTCCAGGTTTGGGTTTTCCTAAACTGTGTTGGTTGCAAGCTAATAAAAAGATAAATTAATTTGTGCTTGTTGCATAGAAATTATAAGTTGTATGTGGTATTGTGTTATGTATGATCATGTGCATGTGCTTGTGGTTTGGATGTACTGGGCCTTTGTGCTCAATCCTTTATTTTTTTCAGGTACAGGTGATGAGGACGTAGTATTTGATTTATCTAGTTATGATATGTACATAGATCATGGGGATGACAATAGCGGTG
Source organism: Combretum micranthum (assembly GCA_024138025.1). Classification (NCBI taxonomy): domain Eukaryota; kingdom Viridiplantae; phylum Streptophyta; class Magnoliopsida; order Myrtales; family Combretaceae; genus Combretum; species Combretum micranthum. The sequence goes on along the minus strand of JAMXBD010004001.1, from coordinate 45,066 downwards.
CAAATTACCTTGTTGAGGAATAGCTTCAGATATAGATTTATATGAGAAGAATTTTGAGATCATTTACAATATTTGGAACTATATTAAGAATTTATATGTTAAAAAAGATTTTTGAAATTTTATGTATTTTGGATTTGTTGGTTTTGGTTTAGCCAACATTGTTTGGATCAACAGGATGTTTGAAAAGATTGTTATTTACAGGTTTTATAAGATTTGAACTTTCTGTTTTATCATCTGAGAGAGTTATGGAGATTATATTTTATGTGTTTTAAATTATGGTTTTAGAATGTTATAGCCTTTGTGTGTCCTATTTAAGAGAGGACACGTGGCAGGTTGTAATTACCAACAGGTTAGGGCGTTACACTACTAATGCAAGATGCAGACTGACAATAATATCTCCATCCATTTTGTTCCTCTCAACATCATCTATGAATTCTGCTAGCCTTTTATTAATTCATGAATTCAAGTGAAGTAGTCATATGCATACTGTGTGAATATTACATCATACTAACTTGAGAGGAATGACACACAATGACACTTCGATGATGATTAAGAGAGTGATGGAATGGAAAGATGGATTAAGCAATTCTAATCTTCTTAAATGCACTTATGACAAGGGGAAGAGCTATCAAGCATCAAATTCCACTAATAATAACGAGCAAGTCTTTAATCTCTTGATACAAAAATTTGACAGCACCTTAGTGTTTCCATCATTTTTTTTTTTTTGTGGCCAATATAACTCCTTTATATTGCATGAGCCATATTAAAAAAGGTTGGATGATAAATAAGCTGATCTAATGAGCTTTACTCAAAGTCCATCATATCAAACCTCCGTTGATCATCCTAATAAAGAATTGTACTCCTAGGGGCTTGTCACTCAACCCAACAATTCAAAATATTTAATATAATTAATTTTTTACCCTCGGCACCTTTCATCTATGGCTACTAGATAGTTATTATTTCATAAAACTACCTTAATCTTCATTTTCCATAATGAGAATTTACTTTATATATTTTTCAATCTCAATTCTTCTCACCATTGCTTCTACCACTACTATATTGAACTTAAGAAAATAGCTCCCATTATTTCATGTAAGTGACAAAAGGTACACATGAATAGTACTTAATACCTCTTGTTTTAAGTGAATTTTCTCCTATGGAGATATGTTAATCCACTAGAATGATGATATGAATCAGTTAAGCCTAGTAAGCCTTCAATCCAATGGTTTTGAGCCTACAAGATACAACTCGTTTACTGGGCGCAATGGAGTTGCCAATGTTTAAGGCAATAAATGTGCAAAAATAAACTTATCTTACTTGAACTTGGCTAGGGGTATTTATTATAGTAAGTGAAATGACCTAGATATTAATGATAATAAATTAAAGCCAACTAAAATTATATAGGATCTCAAACAATCAATTTTTCTTTTAATTTTCAATTTTCCCCAAATGGAGAACAAAATTTTGAAAAGTTCAAAAGCATTTCAATAATATCAAAAAGTAGTTCAATATTTGAATATTTCATGTCATGTTTTCATTATCCTAACAGGTAGAGCAATGAAGTGAAGACAATGATTACAAACTTCTTTTAGAGACAAAAGAAGGATGGAAATAAGTTCCATTAGACGAAAGAGGAAAAATCAATGCTAACTAAAGAGTACGAAGGAATCTAGTCTAAAGATCTCTCCATTTTTAATCTTACTCCCTATACTAAGTTGGTTTGGTGTCTAGAAGCAAGTACTTATATATCATGGTCTAGTGTTCTAAAAGACCACTACTTTCCAAATATGGATTTCAAGGAAGCATGAAAGGGGAATAGGGCATCTTAGGCTTGGTGTAACTTACTAGAAAGGAAGAAGACTGTTTGAAGAAGGATTTTAGAGGATGATGGAAGTGGAAAGTAGCAATGGATACCTTCATGAGCAACGAAACATATTAATGTCTTTGTGAGTTGTGTGGCCTCACAATTGCCAGGGTCTACATAGTAAAGTCAGCGTAGCATAGACTCTAAAATCAAAAGGATTGAAAATTTTAATTAAGAAACTTCATCATTAGCAATCATCTCAAAAAGACAATGGAAAAAGTCTATGGAATATGAAGGACATACTTAAGATCCATTGCTTTTCGTAGAAAATAAGACTACTTCCCTTCTAATCTTTTTTTATCTCGCGCCATTGAAAGATTACTCCTTGTACAATTTGTGGTAAAGTGTGAAATGATAGAGTAAGAGTGAGAAGTTTCTTTGAGAGGAGGTGGTTTTTGTACCATTTTGATATGGATTAAAAAAAAAAACCTAAAATGGTATGAGAACCAAACTTGTTCCATATATCGCTAGTGAAAATGATGTTATTAAAAGCGCTTACAAAATTGCATTATAGATGCTTTTAATAAAAGCGCATTCAATATATTTATATTTACATTGAAGGGGTTGTTAAGAGAATTATTATCGTTTTATGAAGAAGGCACGGTTAAGAACAGTACTTTCAGTGCAAATATTTGCTACAATTGAAGGTGCTTTTTATGAAGGCATCTTCTATATAAACTCAAAAACATAGAAGGTGTCTTCCCTAATAGTACCTTCACTGCAACAACAAATTAATTTGTGCAAAGTCGAAATCAATACAAATATTAAAACATCACAAATTGTAGCTCTTCATAGCCTCATTCTACATATTAAAACAATATTTTACAAAGGTAAATTACATTGGAATGTCACAATGTTTAATGGTAAGTTCACTTGAGGTCATAACATTTCGAATGGTTCATTTGAAGCCACAACGTTTAGGAAAGTGAGTCAATTGAGGTCATTATTGACAAGTGTTATAATAGAGCGGATCTTCTGGGTTTTGATTAAATTTTTCTTTTGTTGACACTTGTTAATGATGAACTCAATTAACCTACTTCTTTAAACATTATAACCTCAAATGAACCACTGAAAATGTTATAATATTAAATGAACTTAACCCCAAGCGTTTTGACTAGGGGTGTGCAAAAAAACCGAATGTTTAAGATAATCGGACCGAAACCTAGAAACCAATCCGAAAAAAACGGTTAACCGATCCATCGGTTTCGGTTTAGGATTAGCATTTTCAATTTTTTCGGTTTTCGGTTTCGGTTTCAGTTTTTAGATTCTAAAAACCGATGGATTCGGTTAACCGATCCGTAATTATAGATATATATATAATTTATAATATAACCATATAATTATTTTTTTTAGTGTTATCAATATGAATTATGTTAAAGTGAATGATTAACATAAAAAAAACAATTGCATATATGTTTGAAAATTAGAATGGTGGTATTTGATTGAGATTTTGTATTGAGCTCAATTGATCAAGGTTGATAAGAACACATGAGTAAAAGGCTATTATGATGATTATCTTGATGACACCGATATATATTAACAACTATTTTACATGTCTTACATTCTTAATTTATAGTTTTTAATATAATTATAAAAAAAATTAATCTAATTATTTTTACGGACATATTGAAAAGTATGGTTAATTGCAAAATTTGCATAACCATTATGTCAAACGGTTAAAAACCGAAAACCGAAAAAAATTAACCGAAAAAAATGGTTAACCGTTAAGGCGATTAACCGTTCATAATGGATCGGTTTAGGATCAGGATATTGAAAATCCGATTATTACGGTTAGGATAAAAAAGAGGAGCCACGGACCGGTTAACCGAACCGTGAACACCCCTAATTTTGACCTTTTGATGTAATTTATCCTATTTTATACAAAACCACCTCCCTTTTCTGATGTACATCCACTCTGCGCTAAATTCCTCGGGTGTAAAGTAAGAAATTATGAAGAATATTGAAATCGAATGTCCGTTACCAATGAATCCGATGTACAAAATGTCCATTAAAAATAAAGTGCAAAGCTTGAAAAAGTATAATTTGCGTGTGGATGAAATAAAAGATTATGTACAATATAACACTAGAAACTATACTAGCCTCCCACATTTCCTGTCGGGACTGTAGACAATCTTAACATAAGGAAGCATTAATCATGTTCTGTAGGCGCTAGGAGTTCTTCTTGAGTGGCCGATGGACTAAAATGTTGTGGAGCAATTGGGCTAGAGTGGAAGGTGTGTTCAAACTGTGTAAGCTGTGTCAACTCCTTATCTATGTCAATGCCCTCACCATGTGGAGCTCCTGTAGACATCAAACTGGCAACACTAGAACATACTTTTTACTTATTAAGATGTGCATTACAACTCCCACAACTTAGGCACGATATTCTACTCCCCCACAATCAGTACTTTTTAAATATGAAGTAGCGTAAACCATTTGAACATTTCACCGAGCACCTTCCATAGGACCATAAAATTTGAAAGAAAAAACATGCACATCCACGAATGCAATTATGCAAACAGATATATACCTCACATGCACATCTATTGCAAACTGATTTTGACAAAATTAACGGCTAACCTTTTTACAAATTCACCAAAAATCAAAGTATAACACCCAAAAAATAAAAAAAATTAGAGTAAGTGCCAAATAAGTGAGATTAGAGAGGGAGAGTGAGTGGTGGAGTATAATTGTAGGAGAAGATTGAGGGAATTCTTAGGAGGCCGAGAGGGTGTTTGAGAGGGAGGCGAGAGTGCTGGACGTTGAAGAGTATGACAAGAAGAGAAGTGGGCATTTTGATGTGTTTTTGATTTAATGCCCAATGAAGGCGGTGTTTAGGATGGCGACTTCGTTATTTACCAACAGCACCCAGCACCTACTTTGTAACATGAGAGCATTATTAGGATCAGCGAAAATATAAATTCGTTGCCTTGATTCGAAATAAGTTTTGATTCCGGACCATTTTGGGATTTTCATTTTTCAGAATCTGTACCAAATTGGTATTTGGGAAAAGTAGAGGAAGAGGGGTTCTTCTTGTAAAGGCTTGGCTGCAGAAGAAATTGAAGCTCTAGCCCTTTTATTGGGATTCCATTTCGCGATAATTAAAGGATGGCCCACTGGGACAATGGAGTTAAGATTGGAAACACTGATCTAAGTTATTCAAGGAGACATCGGTCGGATTCACTGGGCCTGAGTCTTTTATGTCCAGGAAATTAGTTGTGTAGTGCGGAGTGCGGACCGAGTCGAATGTTTTTTCCGTTGTCCGTCCGTGCAGGCAGGGTGAAGCAGATTATATGGATCGGGTATAGATTCAAGTCTTGCGACTAAATATCAGAGGACAGGAGAAAGGATACTTTTCATATGAATATTGCTTATTACATACACATGCTGTCAAATACACTACTAATAGTGTCTAGGAGGCAAAAATAATATTTATAACAAAGAAAGGCCCCACATTATTGTCCTTGATTAAGGCCCTTCTTAAACACCATATATCTATCTGCACATAAGCCTCACAGAACTAAAGGACAACCTTATATCATGTTTCTACATACAACGAAAGATATTACACTTAGGCATTGTTGATTGAAGACTAAATTTCAGAATTGCATCACCATATATCAACAGTTGATTCCACATTCCTCAACATTTGGACCAGTAACTCTAGTTGTGAACGGGTCCACTCGCACCCAAAGCAATGAGAATATGGATGCAAGGAGGATGGACCAAACCACCACGATGGTTGGCGTGCGGTTCTGCCGACCCATTAGACCTTTAAGGAAGGGGTATAGATGGATGATCACCCAAAATGCAAAGAACAGCTTCCCAAACAGTGGCCCCCAGGATTGGTATCTGTTGATGGCATACGAGATGCCCGCGACAACACCAACCAGGTTTATGATGAGGAGTGTGGTTGGTGGGATCAAAAGAGTTGTCCATTTGAACATGTAGAGCTCGGTGAAATCACCTTCTTCATCTGATGCTTTGGAAGTGACAGTGAAGTTGGTGTCAATACCAGCAAGTACTTTGAGCAGACCTTGGAATACAGCAAAAAGATGGGAGGAGACACCACCAATCACCCAGAATTGCTCATTCCTCCACCATTCATCGATTCCAACTCCACTCCACCTCATTTCCAAGATACCAGTGGCAAAAATCGAAAGGAAGAGGGAGATGAACCATATGCTTGCAAAGTTACTAATCTGCACAGAACATGACCCATTTGAAACTAGGATATCATGAAGATAAAGGAATTTTAAATCCAAGGTAGAAGATCTAATACAACTCCCAGGATATAGGAGGAGAAACAAATTTGAGCGAATCAACATTGTGAAAAGGCCAAAAAGGAAAACCCAACATTTGATTTGGAAAATCGCCTATATAAAATGGAAGATGCTGAAAAGAAAAGCGACTAGATGATAAGAAACGCAGCATTAGCTTTTTAGGGCAAAGGCTGTCCAAAATGAACTTCTCAGAGCAAACCTGTGGAATGATAAACTTGTTTGTCAGAAGGCAGACAGCTGGGAGGGTACAATACATCAGAAGCGGTATCGCAGTGACTGGATATATGGTGGTGTTCACATAAGCAAATCTTTCGAGCCATTTCAGCCTACCGCCATAGCCATACCAAACAGGGCAATGCCGGCTGAAAAGAATTTCCACAGAACCTAAAGCCCATCGAAGCACTTGGTTCAACCGATCAGAAAGATTAATTGGAGCGGAACCTTTAAATGCAGGCCGCTTCGGCATGCAGTAAATTGATCTCCAACCACGAGCATGCATCTTGAAGCCTGTGAGAATATCTTCTGTGACAGAACCATAGATCCATCCGATCTACAACACAGCAAAATATTATTAGCTCGTCAGAGAATGCCAGAAAATAAATGCATTCCACAGATGAAGGACAAAGGAAAAGTAAATTTATATGCTGCAGTCAGCACATTTGGCTTGTCAATTTGTTGTCGTTTTAATATTATTTTGGTACCAGTTTGAAAATGGTGTGTAATTAAATAAGGATTCTAAAGAGATAAAGAAATACACTTAATAGATATAGATTAGATAAAGATCCTATATTGACAGGAGACAGACAAAAACAGACAAGACGATCAGATCCCAAAACTGTGGAGATCATAATGCTTGGATTTTTTAAAGCATCTTCACAGTGCACAAAACTAGTTCCACCTTCACCTAGTGAAAAGCTCGGTTTTTCCAGTATGCACAGTTATGTATAATAGAGGAGGATGGAAAAGTCAAGATTGATAATTGCACCTCTGATCCCCACTCTGTTTTGTCTTCATACCCACAACTAATGACATGAATTGCTTCTTTAAGAAGATTTTCTGGAGTTGCTGATTGGGGAACACCTCCATTTTCCATGAGTGTAGAAGCAACAAAAACGGAAGATTGACCAAATCTCTTTTCAAGGCTCATTTGTGACATCAGTAATGTCTTTTCATCATCAAATCCAGAACCTTCAAATAACAGAAAGCAGCAGTTACTAAAAAGTTAACTTCTGTGATGATGTTGATAATTGAACAATCATTTCAAGATTAAAGAAAGCAGACTAAGTAGTCCAAGTTTAATACCAATGGTGTTATGTATATGGTGGGACTTTTGTACTTATTATTAAGTATTCCTCTTCACTTGTCTAATTAAAGCTTTGACTGAAGCTAATCAAGTAGACTGCTCAATAAAATGGGGAGAAATGACGGTGGAGATTCAAATACAGGACATAATAAAGGGCAGGTGGTACCTTCAACTCCTTCTTCAATATCATCTAGACCAAATATGGGCACCGTGGAATCAATTCCATGTTTGCTAGATTTCTTCTTGTCAGAGCCCTTTCTACTAGATTTCGAGTTCTTCCTCCTTGATCCACCACAGAGAGAAGAAAGCACTCCCACTGCCTTTCTATTCTTTGGCTTTACAGGAGGCTCGTAACCATACAAAGCTGTCCGGTTGAAAACACACCCAGTACCCACATAAACAGGACCTTGGATGCCATCCAAACCTCTCAAGTTTATCTACAAATCATGTAGACAAATGAGCAAATTGTCAATAAGATCAATAAAAATGTGATCAAATAGGTTTCTTTTAAGCTATCAAATTATCTACAGACATGCTAATGCTAACATGGAATGTGTGATAAACTCCATCTTTTGTCAACTTTATGATATGTCAGTCATCAGCTAATTACGATAGCTGCAAGAGGAGATGGACTTACATCAAAGAAAACTGTGTTGCGATTGGCATATCTGTCGTTCCTATCAATACCATCAAATCTTTGAGGAAACTGCACATAACAAACATGTTTTCCAAGGTTTGGATCCATCAGGAAACACATCGATTCTCTCAAAGCCTTGCTATTGTTGATGTAGTGATCACAATCAAGATTCAACAAGAATGGACCATTAGTGAGGACAGCAGAAACTCGGACCTGCAATGGAATTGCATTTTCCAAAAAGTAAGATAAAGATGCAAATGAACTACTCTGTCTCTGCGCAACAGCATTTACTTACAAGAGCATTCATAGCACCGGCTTTCTTGTGATGTTGGAAACCAGGCCGTTTTTCACGAGAAACATAGACCAACCGAGGCAACTCATTGCCCTCAGCATCCAACCCACCACTTTGACCTAAGAAAACCTGCATATTGTAAAATATAATAGTAGTTAATAACAAAATTTCAGTATGGAATATTCCTGAGATGCTGGGCTACAAAATAATAAAGCAAGCACTGCTGCCTGCCACTATAAAGTAATCAATTTTCTGCAGTAAGTAGAAGCATTTGGCAAATGGTGCACAGAACACTCAGTGCAAAATCCCCAATTTTACTTTCTAACGTCACTTAAGGCCTTATCACAGTATAAATGAAAATCGGTTTTGATAACGGGTGCTTCAAAGACACTTGACAATAACCGTATGATACAAGTTTTACTTGCTCTCTCTCTCTCTTCTTTCTTTCTTTCTTTCTTTTTTTTTTTTTTTTTTTTTTCTTTCTTCTTGGGTTGGGTGGGACGGCAAATATTTGCTCATTTATAGATTATACATTTGCATGTGTTCATTTTTAGTGTGTATGTCAGATAAGACAAATAGACTTATGTTATATAGCTTTCAGTAAGTGCTTCAGGGGCACACATTAGTCGTACTGTATTTAAAAAACAAAAATCAAAACAAAAGAGGCCCCTTATTACAGGCCAGAACTTTGCCTATCTTATACAACTGTGCTGCTCCATCAGATCAGCATGTCATTTTTTCAGGGCAAATCAATAGTTCATTAATGAGGAAATATATTACAATTTAAGACCACAAAATGCAGGAAAGAAAGGACAAAAATTGAAAGTTACAAGGTTATAGCAAAAAGAAAACTGGAGAAAACCGCTCAAGCTAAAACACAATTCTGAAGCCAAGAACATCCTGACTAGATATAAGGGGATATGTAAGGATGGTTCTAGCTGAAGCATCAGGCGAAGGCTCTTCCCTATGGAAATGTTAATTTAATTGGAAATGCCAAAAAGAATCTGCAAATCATTAATCATATATCTAAATAAGGAATTAAAAAAAAGGCAAACAACTGCGAAACAGTGTCACAGACCCTAAGATTCAAAACTCCTCTTACTGTTTTGAGAATATAAACAAGTCAGACCAGATTTACAACCAGATCTTGCAAGAAATTCGCATTCTCTAACTTCATGAGTTAATGCAAATTAATGGAAAGTTACAAACAGAATGAGGATGGCAGCTAATTCACCTGGATCATCCCAGGATGGTCTCTGGTGTTGTTTCCGGGCCAGGGAGTACCATCTTGCATAATCCATCCTTCCTCAGGAACCTTTTGGGCCTTAGCAACAAGTCCATTGATGCGCACTTTAAATTCTTCATATTCCCTCTATGGAACATGCAAAAGAATATATATGGATGCTATTGGGAGAGCAAAAAAAGCAAGGGAAGGAACATTAGCAAGCACCGTTCAACAAAAGATCCTTACCTTCATAGCTCTACGTCTTTGACAAATGATGGTTGAACTTTATCCTTCAGATAGTCAATTTTCTGAGCAAAATACCATTCAGGAGCACGAGGCTCAATGCTATACTTCTTGCAGAAAGGGACCCATTTCCGTGCAAACTCCGATGTTTCTGCTAAAGCTTCAAAAGTCAACATTGCAGCTCCATCATCCGAGACATAGCAAGAGACCTTATCCACTGGGTAGTCAACTGCAAGAATTGAAAGCACAGTATTGGCCGTCACAAGTGGAGGCTCTTTCAATGGGTCAACAGTACTGACAAAGATATCAACAGCAGCTAATTGTGATGGTTCCCCTTCTCTATCATATCTGTCCAACAAAATTAGAAATTGCTTCCAAGTTAATTAAATATAAGGTGTGCCTAGGACTGTCAAAATATCGAAGACTACCATCATACCTTAAACAAGCCTGTCAAGATAAGTTTCACGATTCACAGGAAACCATTTTGGAAACTGATCCAAAATCCAGGATATTGCAAACCATATCTCACATATCACGGATATTAACCACAGAGCATAAGCATTGGGTACAGGATTTGTTATACGATAGTGCAAGAAAATGCAGAGGATGATGAGCCGCAGCATAATGACCATCCTGTATGGATTTATTCTGGATGATGGGATTGAGACCTTCCTTGAAAGGGGCTGGCGAGCTTCATCATTCCTGCAAAAGAAAAAAATATAGGAATGAAAAGACGCCTCATTTTGTGAACACCAAAAGAACCTCATTCACTATAATTAGCGACTTACAATAAAGAGTCATCCACGAGCACATCAGTGCTGGCATCAATATCTCCAACTCCCCTTTCAGATGCAGGCTGCCCAGTGCTCATTGGAATGACGTTTTTCTCCTGTTTCATTTTCCATCCATCAACTCTCTCTTTCCAGGCAACATTATTCAGTCCTGAGGTTCCAAATTCCCTTGCTGGGTCCACAACCCTAGGGTTAGCTGTGAAAGGGGGAAAAAAATGATTATTTTAAAGATGATATGTCACCAAAAATCTTCATCTTATAACACATGTGCTTCCAGGTGGGGTATACATGATTGATTAACATCAGCTCCAAATGGCAATGGATGTACACGCTGCCCACCAGGCACTCCAGGAGAAGCCATAGACAGATGCTCAGGAGAAGCAGCAGAGAATTCCCCAGAAACCTAAGTTTACAACAGCACTCAAATCAGTGTAGGCAAGTCAAGTTAGCTATTTAAATCACATAAAGCTATGCATGTCTATATTAACGACCTCCTGAGCACTTGTAAGTCTGGGAAGATGATTGTGAGAAACCTCTTTGTCATAATTCGGAGCAGCATCTTCATTTTGTCCATACGTCATATGCCAGCTCAACATGCGTTCAGCAATTTTCTGTTTTTGATGTTGATCTTCTGAGTAGTTGAAATCACTGGCACCCACTTCAGCATTCTCATCTTCTAGTTGATCACCAAGAATAGCAGGACTCCCTGAACAAATGAGCAAAAAAGGACAGAAAAACAAAGTGATTAAAATGAGACCACACACATCACACATAGACAAAGTTGAGAAATGTGATACAGAACTTTCACAAGCAAGCTCAAGAATAGAATAGCTATTCTAATTTTTGAAAAAAAAAGGAAAGAGACTATTATTAAAGCAGTGTAAAAACCGGAGCAAGAAGACTAGTAATAGCTAGATAACCTTTGACCTAAATTATATAAGAAGCAGAAAGGAGCTAGTACGAGCGACCTATATTCATATATCTTCACACTCTATGGTAAACAACCAAAAAAACTACATACAAGTAACTAACTGAAATTAGCAACAAACGAAAAATTCTTCTGAAAAGGCATGATTCCAGAACACAAACCTCGGTGTCTCTTGTATCTGGTTTTGCATTGAGGGCAACACTGGTTTCCATCCTTTCTTTCATACTCATAGCATGGTCTGCAGACAGGAAATGAGCACACATTGCAGGCAACAAATGGCTCGCCACCCCAGTTTTCCCCAATGTTATCACCACAAATCTGGCAAACTTGACCCCCCAGAGTCTTCACAGCCTTTCCCTAAAACAATTTCACACAATTCACAAATTGGACAGCCTTTTTATGCAGGTACATTGTTCATTTAGATGTGTTAATTTATATCAGTTCTTATCCCACCATGTGTAGAAAAGCAACATCATATTCCATTTCCTGGACTCTTCACTTCTCGAGTTCTCATGCCAAACAAGGAGTATGGTCACTACGGGAAGTGGAAAATACAAGCAACAGATGTATCTACAGTTAAACTTAAGAGACTATAAATCTCCAACCCAATTTAAAATTAAGAAACAGGTGGAAATTTTCATTAGTTTCAGCTTATTTTCCTTCGTCGCCATATGATTTCGAAAGATCCATGTTAAAAACTAAGCAAGTGTCGATATAGAGCACAAGGCATATACAAAGAACACTTTTTCATCGGTCCACATTTGTGCTCTCTAATTTCAGTATCTCTGAAGACATAATAAATCCTTACCGCAGTTTCGCCTTCGGACTCCATTGCAAGCCAAAAAATAAAAACTCCTAATTCAGACCCAATTCCCAGTGAGCTCAACTAAAAATTTTCATACCTGAAAACACAATAAATACAATGTACCACTGTTTAAACAAAAAAGTCTAAAATGAAAATTTCCATTAAGTTTTACAGGAAACAACCAATTCTTTTTATAGTACAGAGAAGCACAGAGACAGCAGTAACAAATTACCTGAAAATTATAAGCAGATAAATTTAAAACATGAGATTAAATCAATTGTCCTGCCTCGATTATCTCGGGCAGCCAAACAGAAAATAATTTATCATCGTCTGAAAGCTTGTAATTAAAAGATTGCAAATTTACCGACAAAAGTACGAAGTAAAACAGCAAATTCATCCAAAGCTCCAATCTTTTTATTTTCCCTTCCCAAACTGCACGAAAAGAAAAGTATGATTTTGAGTAGAAACTACTTGATCGATGATCTTTTAAAAAATTTCGCAAAGTTTAGCCAATTTTTTCAGTAAAGATTGAAAATTTGCCAAGAAAATGCAAAATTAAACAGCAAAATTATATAAAGCTTCAGTATTTATTAACAAAATGCACAGAAATCAACAGTCCTTTTTAGACAGACAAGACTACAAACATTGTTTCTCGTTTTCAAATTACAAAAATCCGCAAAAATTATATGAATTTTTCCAGTAAAGAAGAAAAAACAAAACAAAAATACAAAATTGCCTAAAGCTCCGATTTTAATTCGCAGAATGCACAGAAAACAACAGCCTTGAACCCCAATAAACATTGTTTCTTGTTTTAAAATAATAAAAAAACTGCAAAACTTAGATGAATTTTTATGTAAAGACAGAAAATTTACAAGCAAAAACACAAAATTATAACGCAAAATTACCTTAAAATTCCAATCTTTATCCCCAAAATGCACATAAAAATATCACACCCTTTAAGATCAAGAGTCGAAAAATGGACTTGTAAAGCAGAAAGAAGCAAAGTGTAACTCACTTTGTCTTTGTGGGCTTTTGAGGAAGGCTGTGTCCAGTCTCTCTCTCTCTCTCTCTCTTGTGCGTGTTTTCGCGGTGGCTTCTTAGTTGTCAAGTGATGCTATGGATAGAGTGAGTGACAAGAAGGACATATATTATTTATTTTTACTTCTGAATTCTGAATAGATGAAACAGACATAAAAATAATAATTAGTAGGGGAAATAAATGATGTGAAAATGAAATGAAATGGCTTTTTTTTTCTTTTTTTTTTTTTGGCCAATGAAATGAAATGGCTAGCAAGCAACGAAAGCGACAAAAAAAAAAAAAACAATTATTATTGTAGAAATGCTTAAAACCAAATATTATGAAAATTGGATTCCACCGACAGATATACCGGAATTACTGGTTTTGTCTTGAGAATGGTCGGAGACGGAGAGAAGCAAGATCGATGGCTGTCTTTGTGTTCCTTTTTTTTAATTTAATTTAATTTTTTATTCGCACAAAAGAATTATCAATACATACAGTTTGTTTATTATTATTTTTATTATTATTAGATTTAATTGTAAACATGACTTGTGTTTTGATCAGTTTATAAATATATAATCCATATTAAATTTTTTCGATAAATAAATAATTTGAGTTTTATACAAAAATGTCATTATAATTATTTACTATTAAAAGAATATGTGTTCGAAATTTATTAGTCTAAATAAATTAATTTAATAAAAATATTATTAAATAAAATTAAATAATTAAAATTTTATTTTTTAAAAAAATAAGAAAATTAAAAAATGTAAAATTAATTTTTATGACTAATAAATATTGACATGTTTTATTTTAAAATTATTAAATATATTAATACTTTTGTATGAAATTCGGGTGACCTATTTATTAAAAAAAATTACATAAATCATATATTTATAAATTATTCAAAACCCAAATCATGTTTTATTATTATTATTATTAGACAATGAGCTAGTTGTTATGGTGGAAGAGCCTAGTAGAATAATAAATAATATATATTATATTGACACTTAACGGTGTGTGTGTGTTCTTTTTATTTGAATGGTGTTGTCTTATGATGCAGTGGGACTTGGGATTATTATAAGTTTTAGGCATAAAAAAGTTGAATATTACATGATTATTTTATATGAAGTTGTGTGTGTCTTTGATAATAACATATATAAGTTTAAAAAAAATGAGAGAAAAAAGTGGAATAAAGGAAGTAGCGCGTGGGGTGGAATTCATGTCTGAAGAAAGTGGAAATGAAGTGAGGACAGCTGGAGCGGAGGTGGACTTGGACTAAAACGGGTTGTTCTTATTGCCATTCCAATTTACATATTAGTACGCGTTAATCTGCAAGACTGCAACCATGAAACTTAGCTTTGGTAAAGCTGTCTCTTTGAGTCTTCACTCCTGTCCCCCCCCTTAGGTTTAGGTTTTTGACTCTTTTCACTTCTGACCGGAACAAAACAGAAGGTGGAGTATGATAAGCGGCTGAACTGAACCGTTGTAGGACCGCCACTTGTGCCAGCGAGTGGAAGTGGGTGCATGCCATAGTTTTCTCATTACTATTGGAAAGGAGGAGATGCCTCTTTAGCCAAAATCTTATATATGAAAAATTATTATGCCATGAAAGATACCGAAAAGGGTCTTTCTATTGCCAAATTCCTGCTCATGGAGATAATCCAAGTCAATGTCAAGATGGCTGCTAGAAAAAAAAAAGTTGCTAGTCCCAATTATATAACCAAGAAAGGGAATTGAATTGCTTACTTTGAATTTCAAAACTTTCTTAATCAAAAATAAAATGCCCCTTTGATTACTTTACTAGTTAGGTATGAAATTAATGCAATAAACAAAAATAACATGTGAGTTATAAACAGTAATTAAATGCTCAAATTTAAAGTAACAAGATAAGAAAGAAAGTTAAGACGACAATATATAAAAGTTTCGTTTTATGCACAATCTTTTTCTCCAAACCGGGATCTCGTAATCCACACGGATATATTCCACTAATCCAATCAAAACTTGTTTACAAATAGTTCACAATTCCACTCCACTTAGCCTCCCTAACTTCACTTTAGCTAACACGGACTATAAAACTTTTACTTGTAATATAAATAGGACAAACTCCATTTCATTCTCTAAACAAATAATTATCTCAATTCAATAAAGTTGCAATAAAGAGATAAGTGCACAAAATTAATTCAAAGTTCATTAGAATGAGCAGTATATATTTTTGTTGTAGCATGATAATTCTTGTATATGCTGAAAGGAATGCTTCGAATATATAAAAACTTCTAATCTTCAGCATTCATAAGTTTTTTGCAAGTGTTAGATAAACTGCTTCTGTAAAATCTTGAATGACATCTTGAGCTTCTAATTTGGTGTTAAATTCAAAATAAAGACATTGTAAGCTTATCCAAATATTTTAATGTCGAACTATCCTTATCTTTTCTTTTCCAAAAAAAAAAAAAAATCCTGCAAACTTGGATAATTCTCGTGCCAAACAAATCTTTAATGGTTTAAAAGAAATCCTTTAAAAATAGCAAAGTTGCAGCAGTGATCTATTCCTTTTGAAAAAAACTTCTTTGGATAAACTTTAACAAGCCTTATCTTCTAACTTCATATCTTGATGTACTTCATTGATTTGAATGAATAGTTGGAATGTAGAAAATTTGTGGTAGATTCTGCTTAAAAAATTGCGAAAAACTTTATTTATGTAAAGATTTTGACAAAATTGATGATCTTGATGTAATTCTCGTTGATTGTATTCCTACTTAGTGGAACATATGAATACATTATCCAAATGTATTCATCTTTTGGAGTTGAGCCTTGAAAACATGTTTAAACTCGATCTAAAACATGTTTCAAACAATTTGTGATGAATTCGCATTCTTTAGTTTAGAATAGCACTAATCTTTGGAGTTCCCCATAAATAAGACTTAACTTGTTCTATTCTTCCAATGTACCTTCCGGTGTTCCTTATAGGTAACCTGGTAGTTTTAATTTTATTTAATATTTTAAACCTACACGCTTGATAAACTCATTAATAATTTCTTTACACTTTTGTTATCATCAAAACTTCTTTATAGAGAATCTAGCACAAACAAATGTTCGTAGATATCAAGGGTTATTCGATGCATTACTTTGATAATCAGATCAGCAAAGTATTAAGGGAATAAGAATAATAGCAGAGGGTTCGCTTGAGGTTTACCAAATGATTGTTGAGGACATCTCATATCGTTGTTAATACAAGAGTAGTCAGAAACAATTGGAATTGGTGGAGTTATGTTATGGTGATCATGGAAAATGAATTGGAAGCCAAGCTACCAAGATACATCTTGATTTTCTTAGAGGTGGAGTTGACAAACACTTAGGATGCATCCAAGTCGAGTGAATGAAATAGCAAGTAAACAAAAGGAGTCCAAGTCGGTCTAAGTATGCAAGAGACTTATTTAGTCTTGTGGGTTGATCTAAGGATTGGATGGTTAGCCCGTGAAGAATTAGGTCAACCTATAGATTAGATTTAGACTTGGGAAACCCATAATCAAAGCCGCTCATCTCTTGTGATGTTATGGATATACATACACAAACATAGTGAAATAATATATAAGGTTAGTATGTGATTATTATAATAAAGTATTATTTTAATACACAAAAGTTTAGGGTTTTCAATAGCTTATACAGGGTTAACGTTGAAAATAGTACTTGAACTTTGACAAAATATACAATTGGGTACCTAAATTTTAAAATTGATTGATTTGGTACCCGAACTTCATAATTGATCAATTAAATACTTGAAAAAACCTTTCATACAAGGTAACTAGTATATCTATCAAGTTATTTTAGGTACTAAATTGATCAATTTTAAAAATTTTCAGGTATTAAATTAACCAATTTCAAAGTTCAGATACTAAATTGATTAAGTTTAAAGTTCAAATATCAAATTGCATATTTTTATTAAAGTTTGGGTACCATTTGTGGCATTATTTTGATATATATATATATATATATATATAGATATTTGGATTTAGATTTTTATCACCTAGAGTTGCAAGTTAATTGCATATGACTTCTTTTTTTTGTGTATATCTATCTATTTTTTTATAAAGAAATGTGTTGATCAAATATTAAAATATAGTTTAAAATTTAAAAAATGTTTTTATGTATATAAATCATAATGTTTTATTTTATAACAATAAAGGTCATGTTTGTTTTAAAGAAAACTATTTGTTAATACAAGTCGTTTTTAAGGCTTTTCTCAAAAGGAGCATGTTTTTAGGTGTCTGAATAATTTTATAAAAATACCTTTTATTTTAATTTTCTTCTTCTAAATACTTCAATAATGAAAATAAATACTCTTAAATAAAAATATTAAAAAATAAATAATAAATGTCTTTGGTAGTAAATAAAAAATTTTTGCCACCTTTCGTAGTAAATAATTAGTATATAGAACTCATAAATTGATGGGAAAATGACTTACGCTTTTATAATCCATAAGTTATGAATAAGTTTATATTTTCTAAAATAAGGAAAAATGTTTTTCAATAATTGTCCTATCTTTTTTTCAAGTGGAAAAATGAAAAGAATTTTTTTTTTTTAAATATTTTCATAAAAAAAATTGGGGCCAAATGAGCAAATAAATATGCTATTGAAGTAAACAATTATTGTAGGGATTTTATAAAAACTAATATGGTTTATAGTATCTTTCATGGCTCTCACCAAGAAAATCCAAGACAAGACATACATTCTTCATCTCTATTCACGTGCAAATAAGAAATATATATTTTATGTACAGAAATTTGAAGTCTCATCGTAGATAAATACGTGTAAAACAAGTAATAATTATTACTTTAGAACATAACATATGTGAAGTATAATTCACCAAAACATAAATGGGACAATATGTCCCAGAACAACAAATCTTCATGTTAACACAATGTTATTGTAACCAAACAACATATCTCAGGCGGAGAAAGTTTCCCTTTCCTTTACCAAACCATACCATGACCTTAACCCCCAAGTAGACATAACTGTAGGTTGGGTCAAATTGTTGACCTAGCATAAATTGTTACCAGCAAGTCATGGCCATCAACCCGAATTGGCAGTACGGGTCATGACTCATATGTTAACTAGTGTGTAGTTGGATCGTAAGCAGGTTAACATGCATGACCCACCAAACCACCAAGTTGAGCGAGTTCGAAAAATAAAATAAAAAGAAAAAAGAAAAATAGAACTAGTTGAAATGCTTAATGTGTGAAGTAATGTATGCTTCGGAAAGTATGTGAGTGATGAGTGTTTTAAATTTGTGCGTATATGAATAGTATGTGCAAGGTGTAGACCACGTCGTGAATAGTGTGTGTTAATGTGTGTTGAAATTTAAAAAATTTGTTTGTGTGATTTATAAAGATGGTGTGTTATGCGTGTTGGTGAATAGAGACCGTTGTATTTTTTGCAATTCACAATATGTGTGTGTGCATCCATGACTTGTTAACTGCGACTTGCGATAGACAAAAGAGATCTAAATTGTGGAGATTCAAAGAATGAAAAAATGTGATGGTGAAAAATATGTTTGCTTTTCAAACAAAATTATGAGGATGCAAATAATAAAATTAGTCTAAAATTTGAAAATTTTTAAATGGATGCGATGTGAAATTTTTTCCCTCTTCATGTTAAAAATATACCACACCTATTCACTTCAAAGTGTCTTTACTGAGTTCGTGACATACTCTCTACTTCAAAATATTTTCCTTATCCAAATATTTCTCGTGTCATACTCTCTATGCCACTTCTTCAACGAAGGAAAATGAGGTCATTCTTTAGAGGCCGTTCCAATAGCTCAAAGAAGTCTCGAGATGATAATGGCGGGGGAAAATGTAAGGTTACGAAAGTACATTACTTCGTTAATCTAGATGACCAGCTTGCATATGTTGATTATGGCCAGTTTCAAGTGAGAGATATGAGTCATGAAGCAATTTCCCTCGCTTTGCCTAGGTTTAAGCATCAAACTCTGATACACGAAACCCATAGTGAGTCGAAGACATAAGATCCAAACGTGCAAGAACATGTACCACTTGAGGCACAGGAGGAAGACAATAAGGCTAATGAAAGTAGTGTTCATAGTTAAGCTAGAAACCAAGGTAGGCTTCCCCACCCACTTAAGTCTAAAATTTTTACAAAATATTTTCATTAACTTACAGGCTTAGACAGAAAGACGCATGGATACTGCAATTATTTTTCCACCAGCTACTCGTAGGGATTGGGGATGGTTATGATGAGTTAGGCTCGTAGCTATTATAGCGACAAATTGATTGTTATGGGTCAAGCAAACAGAAAAATAATTTTTTAGTGTTAGGACAAAAACTACAAGCATGGTGTTGCTATAATGATAAGTGGTTTACATTTGTCATATGGTGCTGGCCAATACATCGATATGAGGTATTGCCATGAGGAAACATTGAACCCTCTAGTTCATCCTTATAGTGCAAAGATAATAGAACGATATAGCGACAACTTATGCTACAAAGGTAAGCAAGAGCTCACATGTAAGTTTGAGTGTCTTGATACCTGTGTTTCTATATGCTCTGATATATGGATAGACGAATGGAATGAGAATTCTTACATGGGCATTACGTGCCATTGGATAAACAATTAATGGCTAATGCATGAGTGACTTTGGCACTTAGATACATGGATGGTAAGCATATTACACATAATATATACTCAACTATAGCTACAATCCCACGTCAATATTGTTTAACGAAAGAAAAAAATTCAATAGGGTTGGATAATGCTACAACTAACATTAAAAGTACATCCAAACTAAAACAATTATGTCAACCTACACTAAGTGGGATATTTTTTCACATTAGATGCACATGTCACATATTGAATTCATGCGTGAAGGATGGCTTTAATCCTTAAAAATTAAGTACCACCCAATAAGGAAGTTGCTAGGTATGTGACCGATTACCTTACGGTGACTAGGACTATAAATGACTCGAGCTATTTGAGCTCAGCCCACTTTAAGCTCGGCTCAGCTAGAGCTATATTAGTAAATGAACTGAGCTTGAGCTCAAAATAAAGCTCGTTTATCTAAACAAGCCTCAAGCTTTAATTAAGGCTTGCAAGCCAGTTTATGAACAAGCTCATTTATGCTTATTAACAGGCTCGTCAACAAATTTCTGAATTTTTTTATATATGATATATTATTTATAACTACATAATAAAAATAATAAAAGCTAATTTCTATTTAATAATTATGTATATATATATTATAACAACACTTATTTATTATATTTTAGGTTTAAAAAAATGAAAAATAGGCTATCTAAATGAGTTAAGCTCGAAATTAAATTTTAGGCTCTATAAAAATTCATTTGGCTCAATAAAAAGCTCGTCTTGGCTTGAGTTAGTTTCATAAACTAGCCAAGCTCGAGTCTTAATTTCAGGCTCAATAGAAAAGCTCGACTCAAGCTCATTAAATTTTAAATGAGTCGAACTCGAGCCTTTAAAAGCTTGGTTCGGCTCGTTTGCAGACCTAATGGTGACTAAAGCGTGGTGTAGATTCTGCATTAAAAGTGGTGTAAACCTGCATAAGTTTAAAAAGGATGTGCAACATGGATGGAACTTTACTTACAAAATTTTGCAATTTTTAGTACCCCACAAAGAATCTTTGTGCAATTTTGTTATGGCTCACCTTCACAACATGCCATTTCACCCAAACGATTGGAACCTGTGTGGTAATTTGCTTCAAGTTCTAAATTTTTTTATGTTTGCACAAAAACATTTGCAAGAGTTTATATGCTAAGTATGCATTTATTTATCATGAAAGCATGTAGCATTGTTGGTACATTGAATCAAGTTTGGTGTGATGTTCTTTTGCAAGTTGTTTTTAACGATATGTGTTCAAAGTGGCTTGGCGGCTATAGAGAAATTCTAATGGTTGACATGCTATGATCTTGGATCCACGATTCTAAATTGAAGGCTTTAGAAATTATGTTAATTTGTATTGTTCTATCGTTGAAGATTTGTCAGACACTCAAGATAGATATAGTGTTAATCCATTACAGGTAATGCATGATGCAGAAAATGCATTTAGTGATTTATACAATCAATTTTCTTTTACATATGGGGGAAAATCCCCATTACATCGACCTTGAATGGCCAAACGTCTCAATCAACGAAGGGACCACCTGGATTGGTTGCATACCACCAATAGGTTAAGGAGCCTAGAGGTTCAAGTGCTTCAGGCTACAGAGGAAATCACAAATTACATAAGCATTGTGTTCAAGTTTGGCGATAATGTTGATGCATGTGATTTTGACATCATTGAATGGCGGTGGGGATATAATAGAACATTTCCTATTCTCCCTCATGTGACAAGACAAGTTTTGGCAGCTCTTGTCTAAATATCCAGGTTTATACAGATCGAATATAACAGTCATTAAGTTTGCAATATAAAATTTTTTAAAGAAACTTTAAGAAAAGTTATAAAGATCACTTCAAATTTTTCACGATTTAAGAATAATAAAATATAAAAAAATTTATTTATTGTTTAAGAATTAGAATTGTTATTAATAAAATTTCAAAATAACAATTTTCATAGTTCAAAATCATAATTGAAATTAGTAACTTGTAAATATGGTATTAGCATATAATCATAAAATCTAATAGGTGAGAAATGAGGTCATAAAAATAAAAAGCCCTAATAACAAAATTAATTTTTGTAATATTATGTGCTAAGTTAATAATTAAGAATATGACTGAAAATCAATATTTAATATTACAATTATTAGATAAAAGATAACGTTAGAAATGGTTTAACTGAATAGTATAACAGGTGTATAGTTTTGAATTTAGTTTAGAAATTAGACTTAGCTAGTCTAGTTAAGTAAACTAAGCAAGATAAGTAAATAATAGAGTACGATTAGATTAATTAATCGAATTAAATTAGTATAGATTAATTGAATTTTGAGATTTCAAATCAATTAACGTACATGCTTTGATAATCTTTTTAAACAAATCAAATTTTATTATCTCTTGTAATTCTTAAACTGAATTTCTTTTGTTTCAATTCCAAAGTTCTAGATTTTTGAAAATCTCAATTTAAATGTTTAATAAACTGTAAACCCTAAATTTTTGTTTATTTCATGAATTGAATTATTAATTCTCTGTAATCGTCAATTTAGGCTCCTTTTCCTTTTAATCAGTAAATGACCCAAATTTCTTAAGTTCAATTACTTAAATGTACAAAATCCTCTAACGTAGTCATTTTAACCTAAATTTTATTTCCTTAATCCCCATAAATTTTGAAGTCATTTGCTTGATTAAAAATAGCAGATATTATGCTCAGACCCAAACTAAATATTAAATTTCTACACATTAAACTTCTAAGCTAGACTTTTGATTCAAGTAATGAATTTTTGTTTTATAAACCCTCAAATTTCCTTCTAATTATTTTCTAAAATTAAGATAATTATCTGAAAGGTTTAAGCCACGTCCTTAACCCATAAATATCCTTAAATGTCCTTAAATACCCATCCTTTTTTCCTTACTTTTACTGCAATCTTTTTCCTTTCTTTTCTTTTTCTTTTCCTCCACTTTTTATTCTCTTCCTTCTACGTTTTCTTCTTCAAATTCTTTAAATACTCTAAATCTCAAATTCAACAAAATTAAAGGAGATATTGAAGTTGGAAAACAATATAAAAGTTGGAACTAGAGGTAGAAGTAGCTACAATCACTAAGGAGAAGAAGTAGTAGTGAAGATCAAGTTATTTCATTTTGCTAAACAAGTAAATTAAATGGTTTCTTTATTTTAATAGTTGATTATGCATGCATATAATGAAACAAAGCTAGATATAAGTAGGATTTATTATAAAATTTGTAAACAAAGAATATATGAATTTATATCCAAAAACCTAGGTTATATAAGCATGTGTAGAACTAAAAAGTTTAATGTTATGATTTGAATAAAATAGTATTAAATAGATGTAGAAATTGTGATAACATGGATAGATTGGTAATATACACACATATATGTCAAAACCTAAATATGTATATATTTGTGTGTATTAGGTGTTTGACAATAACATGACAAGATATGATATAAAATATGTATTGGAGTATTGTAACGTTAAGAATAGCACTTCTTATGTTGATTTGGGATGTTTTTGCTAAAGATAAAACCAAGACACATTAGACAAGTTAGATTTACAAAATGGACAAATGAAAAGTGTAAGTTGATGCCCTGTTCATCTGGGCGTGGCACGACCCATTATCAAAACAAAAAATCATTTAAAGGGTGATCACAGGCATGATGAGAATCGTGATTTTCACTAATCATGGATTTTTAAACATAACGATCTAGATCATAGCTACGATGAGGGGCATGATCTCCACGGATCATATATTTTCCCCCATGAGTTCCCCCATGAGGACAGCGATTAAAGATCACCACCGCCATCATGGGCATGATGATGCTAGTAATAATGTTGATCACAAACCGTTTGTCATGTGCGTGATTTGTCCTTTGACACTATCATTAGAGAAAGAGAGAAGAAGAAGAAGAAGAAGAATAAGAAAGATGAAAGAGTTAAGTGATAAATAATAGGTATGATATGTTAGCATTTGTATAATTATGAATGAATTAAGTTAGGTTAAGTTAGAATGCAGTTAAAGCCATAGAGTGAATTAATAGGTTTAGCAGTTAAATAGATTTAGCATGAGAATAAACTAATAGAATAGACTTGATAGTTATAGGTGACATGAATTAAATGATTAGTCATAAAATATAAACTCTTAGAAATAAAATATACTTAGTTAATAAGTCTTAGTCCAAGTTGACTTAATATACAGTGAACTAAAATAATCAGATTAATTAAGGTTCTATAGGGTATATAACAATGTTTTGATAAGAACAAGTGAATATGGCTTAACAAATGAATAAAATGATTAAGTTTAATCAATTTAGTTAAATTAAAGTTAGAATATTCTTAGTTAATGAATCTATGTTTAATTTAATGAACTTTAGTAAGCTAAAATGAACTAAGAATGATTAAGATTATTTAACTTGGCTAAGTTGACTTAGTATAGGTTTAAAAACTTATAAATGACTCATAAATAATGTAATTGTAATATGTATGTGTTTTAGTTTATATATATATGGAGATTAGAGTTTTAGAATATATCTTAATATAGTCTAAACGTTAGATGAATAAACAATAATCCAACTTAAATCTAGTGGATGAAATTGAAGAATAAGTTTATCTAAGCATATATTATATATATATATGGCATGTATATAAGAAGTATAAGATCCCTAAAATGAAACATAAGTAAATTAAGTACTTAATAGCTCATATAACGATATAGGTCGTAATAAAGAAATTAAACTTAGGAAACACTTTTGAAACTATAAACATGATTTTTAACATACACAAGACAATAAGAACGTGGAGTGTATTTTAGTATAGCACATGGAAATTATAAGTAATATAATCATATTGACTGAAGATACATACTTGAAATAAGATTAAGAGAAACACAGCGAAAACAAATATAAATCTGTGTTTCAACTAAGTGAAGAATAATGAACTAAAATTGAGTTGATTACTAAATTCAATAAGGTATACATTAAAGAAGATAATGAGTGATTTTTTATTTGAGGATAAACGAATCAATCCATGGATCCTCTAGAAGATTGCTATGACTTAAACTGGATGACAAGTGGGTAACATTGACCATATTATATTGTTTGTGCTTGTAATGTAGTTGCGTATATGCTAATATAGATATAATTGGCTATGTGTGGGGAATTAGGTACCCGTGTGTTGTTTAGTGATTGTTTTAATTAATAACTCATTAAAAAAAGTGATCACACATTGTTTATAGTCATTGAGTTGTTGTTGTTGCTAGTAAATATTTGTTAATTGAATGGTCGCCTTAACAAATGAACTTAATACTATACGACTACTTAATTAAACAATCATGCATTGCACGATAGCATAAATTGCATTTGCATAGTATTCATGTCACGTATTAGCTCTTTAGCTCTGCGTTAATACCAAGATTTTTTTATAGATTTGTTTCTCCAATGGGTTACCGTTGGGTGTCAGCCCTATAGGAACCAAGCCAGCACCGAAGAACGTCACCTGATTAGAGTTGACATGAGATGGCTAATAGTTTGTGGAGCTTCTGAGGTTTTAAGGTGAAGTTAAGGTTATATTAATATAATATATATATATATATATATATATAACAAATGAGTTAAAAAATAAAATCCTCATTCCTTAGTTCTTTCTAAGGTGAAGTTGGCATTATGTTAATAATATATATAAATAACAACTGAGTTCAAAAAGAAATCCTCATTCCTTAATTATTTCTAAGGTGAAGTTGAAGTTATGCTAATAATATGTATATATAAAAAACAAACAAATTGAAAAAAAGGAAAAATCCTCCTTCCTTAGTTCTTTCTAAGGTGAAGTTGAGGTTATGATAACAATATGTGTCTATAAATAACAATGAATTCAAAAAGAAATCTTCCTTCTTTAGTTCTCGGTCTCTCTTGGGCGTGAATAACTTAAGCTGGTCCTTCAATCCTCAAGAGAGGGCATAAATCTCCATTAGTTTTGATTCAGATAATCCAAATTGTACATGATTAATATGGTTTAGTGTTTTATCACATATGTTTGTTAACTATACTTAGCTCACGCCTCTATAGTTTTGTGCAGGAATATCTCACGTTAGAATGGGCTAGGAGTGTGTGAAGAGAGTTATTCTCTAGTAAATTCCTCGAAAATAGAAAGATGAAAGTACGAACTTAGAACAAGGATTAGATAAAATCTATAGATAATTGAGACCTTGTAATAAGTAAGATAATTTAGAATTGAATTACAGTAGTTGTGTGATTATTTAAAGCTTTGTATTATGCATGTTATCTATATTATTTTACTATTTAGTTTGAGATACCGATTCTCTGAAATTTTGATGATTTATGGGAAATCAGATTCTTTTATGTATCAAAAGGTAGTTGTACAATTAAAATTCGTGTCACAAATATTAAGTAGAGTTTTGCAATATTTGACTTATGAAATGGTTCTCATGTTATAGGTGCACATGTAGTATGATAACTTCAAGTTAATCCTACTAGGCTCTTTTTTGAGGTGTCACATCTTGTGTCAAATGTGGCCATTGAACAAGCATTTACTACAGGCCGACTTAATCTTAAACAATCGCAAATCAAGAATGTTGACGATAACAGTTGAGTCTCTTACCTGCAATGATGACTGGAATTGAACTAAGCAGTGCCTACAAGAAATGCACTACAGCACAAGTGAGAAGGATGGGTACTTTAGTGACTTCAACACCTCCGGTGGGTCTACAATAGCTTTAAGCTGGAACATGGTGGAGATGAGTAGCATGGAGGTGGAGAACTAGAGAACTTTGTAAGCATTCCTTTTCTATTCAGTTTCAAGATTGGTTGGTTTGTAACCTTTCAAGTTGTTTTTTTTCCCCCTATCAAATAGTGTGGTGTCAAGCGTGATTTTTTGTGTTCAAATGTGTTTATCCTGTTGAAGTTTACTTACTTACTGCTCAAGTTTGTAATCTAAAATTTCCATCTATTTGTTATATGACAATGTAATATTTGGTTTTTAATTTTTCTATTTATTCTCTTTTGGCCCCATGTAGAATGAAAAATGAATACCAGAAACTTGACGTAATTGGGTAACACAAATCTAAACATTATATGTAGTAAAAATGTCAATTAAAAGCAAATATGGAAGATGATGGGGGAAAAAAAACAAAATCAATGGTTAAAAGGGCCATGGATCAACCTTTGACTGACCAGCCTAGCACGACCATTGTTAATTTGGGCTGGTTCAAGCTGTCGTTGATGTCTACCCCCAAGTCAGAAACTAGATCAATCTTTAAGAAAGAGGAATAGAGATTCAAGTGATGTTGAAGATCACTATCCCTCTTCCTCTCCTATGTCATTCTAAAATACCAAACATGATTATGAGGATGCTGTAAACAATATGAAAAGTAAACACGAAGAGGAGTTACCTTAAAAGATGTTGAACCATGTGGAGGTTACAATCTTGTTTTGATAAGAAAATGCGTTGCACCAATGCTCCACAACTTAGTTAAGTCACATTTAATAAACAAAACATGTTTGTGATACGTTTGAGTTATTTTATGCAATATATGTTTGTATTCGTTTTGTGTTTGATGTCTTTACAGAGGGTGAAAAAATTAGGCTCACTAGCGAGCCAATATAAAGAAAATCTGCATAAGCTTTTGAGTAATAGAGATCAACAGGATGAACATAGGTGTGAAACTTGGACCGACTTGTTGGTAGGACAAAACTAGCTGTTGTAGGATTTGTCATTTGATCGTTAAAGAAGACTTTGGGGGCCAACGGCTAATTTTTTTTAGAGCTTATAATATGAGTGTTTTATGGTGTTTAGTGTAAGAGAGTGGAGCTTAATTCGCATAGATTATAGCAAAATACTCTCTCAATTTATTTTTAGATTAGTCGAGTAAAAATGTGATTAGTGTCATTGTGAGATTTGTGAGCAAATATTATAATACACTAATCACATATTCGTTTGAGTGCTTTAGTGAAGTCTTGTCTTGTTTGAGGCATAAGTGAAGTCTTCATGTGTTGAGGCACTTGTGTGAAGTCCTCTTTGTGAGGCAAATGTAAAGCACTCTTAATTGGGGCAATGGTTGTGAAGTTCTCTTATGTAAGGCAATTGTTTGTTGAATGAAGTGTGAAGTCCTCATTAAGTGAGGTATTGATGTGGACCATGGAGATTAGGGGTGGGTTGAACTCTACATTAAATACTAGTGTGATCTTCTCCTTCCCTTATCTCTTTATTATTATTGTTATAATTGCATGAATTGAGTATAATTGATAAAAAAAGATAAAGGTTGGATAAATAAACTTTAAATCAGTTTAGAAACCCACCTTGTAGCTTCCGCATGTGTGTAAAAGCCTAATCATCTTTTATTTTTCTTAATAAAAAAACCCCAGTACAGAGAAAATGTACAAGAGTATGACCTCTGTGAACATCCCAAATGCATATACAGAGCACTTCAACTTCCGGGAAGAATCTACAAACGTGGATGTTGAGATTGATCAAGTCCCAATGCAAGAAAGCCAAAATCAAAGCATACAAACAAGTGTAAAACTAGGTACAAAACCTTTCAACTTCACTAATCAAGAAAAGCAACTCTTAAGAGTGCCTTGGAAATATGTCATAGATTTCAAAATATACCGTTACTCCATTGGTTGCAAACTTCTTCCCGATAAGTAATCAAATTAATGGTCTTTACCTCAAGTTTCTCTCTTATAGGTATGAACTTTGGTTACTACACAACTTCCTCTAGAAAACTATGATGACTGCAATGGAATTATTCAAGATAAGTTATGGTTCATCAATGACCTAAACTTTAAAGAATCTACCGCCTCCTTCAATTCAGTGGTTGTATAGGTTTGGACTAATGGATTATCATTATAATACTTTGCTCCTTCTATTATTAGAAAAATAAGATAAAGCATTGGACCGGTCCTAAGAATAGACACATACACCACTAATAATGAGACAGGTAGATATGTAAAGTTCTGCATACAAATTAATTTCAACGAGCCTCTCACATATACAATAGTCATTCAAAATCAATCCTGTAAATTACAATAAGAAGGAATTAAGAGCCTATGTGTCGAATTGGTGCTATTGGAAGCACTTCCCTTGGATGTCCAAAAACAATTATTGAAATGGATATTACCAAAGACAATACTTTAAGGTAGGCAATTGAACAATGTGAGTTTACAAATGACGGCCTATTAATCAATGGAAGGATAATAAACAAGAGACAATAAAAAGATGATATAAGGGATCGATAATTGTCAAAGCCAAATGGAAAAGTAGTAGCAAGAGTAACAAGAAAAATGAGAAATGCCCAAACAAAAAGGTTCCTAGTCCCTAAGAGAAAAAGTAACTTCAATTGTTAACACTAGTAGTCATAATAAAACTAACCTTACTAAACATAATGAATCTGATACTAGCAATCTAAAAGCCATGCCACAGAATTATAAGGTAGGTAAAAATATGATTAACAACGTAATACCTTATACAATACCTCATTCCATAAAAGAGAATAACAACATCAATCAACCACTCACAAGACTAATTTATGGAGGTAACATGATAACTTCTATAGATCACAATGAACATGATACCTACAATTTAGCCTCTTCCCAATTCACTTATCCTTTAAATGTCCTTGCCTTCACCACTAATGCGCATTCCCTTACATAGAACTCTACGTGTCACTCCCTTAATGGTATGCTAATCATGATGGCTTGCCATACATATCATGAAAACTTAGGAATGGCTCATCTAGTCATACAAATGCTTCGCATACAATGTATAAGGCGTGCTCACAATCAAGAGAACACCAAAGGAGTAGTGCAATTAAAAACGATAACAAGGCTTGTGACAATACTAATGAAAATGAAATCATTCAATAAAAGATTATAATCATCTCGGGGCATACCTTCACTAAAGTCCATCGTAAGGTCTTAAGTACAATCATCCAGAAAATAAAGTCTTACAAAACAAAACCATAAGAGATTATAGTAAAAGCAAAGTCTTCTAGCCAACCTCCTACTTCTCATAAAAGGCCAAAGTCCTAAAAAGAAATTACATTGGGAAGCCTATCCTTGGTTGCAATCATAGGTATTCTCGTGTCGAAGAACTCTATAGAGGTGTAAGCCACAACATGCCTAGTGGCATATTCCCTTTAAAACATACTGAATTAACCAAAGACAAGCAAATGTGTTATTAACACACGTATGCAATGCAAATAAGTAAATGAGACATTCAAATATACGTAGTCACTCGAAAATCATACATCGAATAAATTTACGCCATTCGTGACAAGGGTTGGGGAATTCATTTCCTAGGATCTATACCCTGCTAGTCCTAACCACCTGCCTTTAGTAATTGATTTGGCATGACTTTGACTTTGAGGCCTCATTCCCGAATGACACAGTTCCTTAGGCTGGAGTAGAGTTTGTGAATGTGGCATGATTGTAGCTCATCTAGTCCTACGCATAGTATTTAAGGATGCAATCGGGTCGGGTTTATGACGAGTCATGTAAAACCCAAACTCGACCTAGTTGGTTATAAGGCCTCTTAAAACCCGAGAGAAAACTTAACCCGTCCTGATCTGATAGAACATTCATTATTATTTTTTATTTTATTTCAATGATGTAATTTCATACTTTCGGCGGACGTATAAATTTTAATATCAACCTTTTTAGCCTCTTATTGAAATCAACTTTGATGGAAACTTATCTAATTGA
Organism: Combretum micranthum; assembly: GCA_024138025.1. Taxonomy (NCBI): domain Eukaryota; kingdom Viridiplantae; phylum Streptophyta; class Magnoliopsida; order Myrtales; family Combretaceae; genus Combretum; species Combretum micranthum. The sequence continues at coordinate 14,324 of JAMXBD010004001.1, read as the reverse complement.
CATAAAATCTAATAGATCATATGATATTTCAATTCTTTTATATATATAATTTTAATAATATATAAATATTATAGATGTATATGCTTTTGATTATTTGTTGCGGAAGGAAAAAGATTCTTTGCATTGTTTTTTTCTTTTTCTTTCTTTCTTTTTTTTTTTTTAAGAACACTACATTCAAAAACCGTTCTCACATCTAACAAAAGAACAAGCCAACAAACAAAAGCAATTTCTAAAGTAAAGATAGAAACCTAAGCAAATTAACTTTTCTAAAAATAAAATAAAAAGACAAAAACTTAACTCACAAAAGTATCCAAACTGATCTTTTAAGATTAAAACTCTATTGGAATTCCAAAATACCTAAAACCCATAATTCAACAAAAAACTTCTCATTCCTTATGATTTTACTATATCGACCCAAAACGTTGAAAATATCCCATAATTGAATAGACAAAATGGACAAGGTTCCAACTTTTTTAAGAGAACATAACAAATTTGTACAACATTCTTAATGTGGGGTGGAGTACCTAGAGAAGTGGGTTTAAACTTAGATTAGTATTTAGTAGTAGTTTCACTTTTGCAATGCATGAATCATGAAGATGAGAGAGAGAAACATCGAGGAGTCACCAAGTGAGGTAAGGAGGGGGATGCGGGCTAGGCTACTGGCAGAAGGTGAATGTAAAATTGAATAGAGAGAGAGAGAGAGAGAGAGAGAGAGAGAGAGAGAGGATAAGTGGATTACATATTGAAGATTGCACGTGGGGAGAGAGAGTAAAAGTGAATGACAAAGATAGACATGAGAGAGAGAATATGAGAGAGTGAAAGTAAAATACAAATAAAGAAATCTAAGAAATGTACTATAAACTCTCTAAACTTAAAGCAAAACCCTAAACTAAGGTAATTAAATTTGATTATTTTCTTACAAGGAAACCTAATTGCAACTTGAAGAGAGCAGACTTCATCATTGCCACGGAGAAGCAAATATCTTTGCGGATGCATTGTTTGAAGAGGCTCAAATCATGGTAGAAGAAGCAATGTTGATCTTCATTCCAACATGGCGACTTTTAAATATTGAATATAGAGATAATTATATTTTGGGATGTACAAAGACATTTGTAGGGTGCTTTTAGACATGATCTTCTATTAATGGATTTTTGTTAAATGTGTATTCCAGGCCACAACTAATATAATTAAATCTAGGATCCTTAAAAAAAAAAAAAAAAAACTCTTGAATTTGACATATATATACTTCTGACTGAAAAAAAATTGTTTTTTCTTGTGTAAATATAACTGAGATAGATTGGTAAGTAAGTAATTTACTTATGATATGTTTGATTCACTGAAATAGAATTGATATTCTATTTTTATTACTATAGAATATCTATTTTTTTTGTTTAATTTATAAAAAAATTTATTAAAAAACCACTATTTCTAACTAAAAATTATATTTTATCTAAAAATACCTTAATCATAAAATAAAAAATTACAACTCCTTTCTACCTCATTCAATTCCATTAAACCACGTCATGGAGACTCAAATAATAAAAAATTATAGGAATGAGACTCAAATAAAAAAAATTTAAAATATCAAAATTAATATATAATTACAAATGTTGGTGTTATTATATTGAAAAGTAAGTAACGCAATTTTCAATATCAGTGTTCTTCCTCAGTCTGGAGCTTATTGGCAGAAAACATTCCCAATATTAGTTAGGGTTTCTAGAGGGGGAAAGAAACATAAAAAAGTGAAGGCATGACCTCGTTTAGGTCTCTCAAGTCTCATATTTTTGATAGAGAAGAGAAAAAACAGTACGTATAACATTCATAATCATATACTCTGCAAATTCCTTTTAATGAATTTGCCATTTATTCATTCTAATCGATTTTGATGCTGTTTGCAGACAATACCAGGCTCACATTCGAGGACTCAATGCATATGATCGTCACAAGAAATTCCTCGAAGATTATGGTGCCATTTCATTCCTCTTATCATTATCCTTTTATTCACTTTAAGTTTCACGATACAACGAGAGAATTTCTATGCTTTGTTTCATCTGGTTCGATGTTTGTCCGAGCTGTATACCGTCTTTTAATGATGATGATGATGGTTATTGTCTTGTCGGGTCACTAATTTCCTTCGAGACGTTATCATGTATATTAAATTCTTGTAGTTTTGAAAGTAACATTGTAATGGGATGATTCTTTTGTTTCTGAGTGAATGAAAGGTTGCCGCCTCGATAAGATGTATATCGCGTTCTTTTGACGTCTGAAAAACTTTCATGAATTGTTACCATGAACAAGTGATACTGTTCTCCTAGACCGCCATTCAGGGATGTGCTAAGATATTTTTATTTGTGGATTTTGACTGCTGGATGATGTGGACAAGCACACATAATAAGACCTTTATGTGTGATTCCATTGCATCATACATCAAAAGGATGATGAACAGTCCCCCAATGACACGGATGGGGGCTACAATCAGCCTTAATTTGAAACTGATCAATTTCTTTTTCCAATGAGAATTTTACCATCGCAGAGATACCTATATGGCTATAGGGTTATAGGATTCAATTGTCTGGTCTATTTGACATGACTAGGTCACAGCTTCATATAATTCAGCAGAAGCTTGATGACACCTTGCTAGTGGAAGTTCTTGTAGGATGGACTTATGGAGGTTGATCTCTTTACTCTCAATACAGCTTGTTGTAAATCAACGATAGGATTACTGTGACAGAAGAAAGCTAGTGTGCATTAGCCATGATGAAATTGGGATGACTCACATTTAAAATATAGATGAGTTGTCAAGCTACTTTTTGTCATGGGAGGAAACAGGATGAATGGAGACTGGGAACCACTATGCTTTATTTATCATTTAGTGTTGTTGACTGAACTTATATCGAGTTCTTTTCCGTAATTTAAGTCAAATAAAATTTTGGGGAATGAATTACATTTTGCATTGATACCAGAATATATACAATAGGTATCTATCTTTTTTAGGAAACCATACACAATACATCCTTGATTTTAGGAACTAATTAATACACGGATACAACTAGTAAATCCTTATAATTACATGTTACAGCTATTCATATTTCCTTAAAAACAAAGATTTTCCCACACTCTCCCTCAAGCTAGTTTGAGAATATCCTTCATAGTCAGCTTGTTAATTAAGAATTCAAACTACCTTTTTTGAAGACCTTTTGTAACAAATCAGCCACTTGCTGTCTAGTTGGTACATAGATCATACAAATTATTCCTCTTTCCATCTTTTCTTTTATGAAATGCTTATCCCCTTCTACATGCTTGGTCGATCATGATGAACTGGTTATGAACTATGGAAATGGCAGCTTTATTATCACAGTACAACTTCATAGGAAGTGTCTCAATAGCTCTCGACTCTTGCATTATTCTTCTAATCCAAATTACTTTACAAATACCTGAGCAAGCTCTAAATTCTGCTTTAGCACTACTTTGTGCCACTACACTTTGCTTCTTACTCCACTAAGTTACTAGATTACTACCAACATAAGTACAATACCCGAAGGTTGATCTTCTATCAGTTACACTCCCAGCCCAATCTGCATCCGTGTAGGCCTCGATTTGAAGGTGCCCTTGTGCTTTGAAGAAAATCCTTTGCCAGGTATTCCCTTTAGATACGTTAGGATTCTATAGACGGTCTCAAAGGCTCTGGACTAGGAGAATGCATGAATTGGCTAACAAAACTTATTGAGAAAGCAATATCCGATTGAGCATTTGCTAAATAAATAAGCCTACCATCAACCTCTGATATTTTTCTATCTTTCACTTTCTCAGCACTAGTTGGTTGAAGTTTAACATTTGATTCCATGGGTGTTTTTGCTGGTTTACATCCTAGCATGCCAGTTTCCTTAAAGATCAGTCACATACTTTCTCTGGTTCACAAATTCCCTCCTTGGATCTTGCAAACTCCATACCAACGAAATACTTCAAGTTTACCAGATCTCTAGTTTCAACTCTTTGGCAGACACTCCTTTAATTTCACTAAGCCTTCACTGTCATCACTTGTTAAGATAATTCATAATATGATCGAAACGATTTTTTCCCTTCCTTTAAATGCCATAGAACATTGTATGGTTTGCTTGATTTTGTACAAATCCATATCTTTTAATAGTTTTGCCAATGTGCTCAAACCACGCACTCAGTGATTGTTTAAGACCATAGAGGGATTTTTTCAACTTGCAGACCTTTTCAACACCAAATCCCTCATCAAACCTTGGTGGGAGACTCATGAACGCTTCCTCTTCCAAATCTCCATTGAAAAAGGCATTCTTCACATCGATTTGAAATAAAGGCCAATTGGCGTTGTAGCAAGCGACAAAAGAACTCGAATAGAATTATCTTGGCTACAGAAGCAAACGTTTCTAGATAATCTATTGCATGAGTTTGTGTAAAACCCTTTGCCACTAGTCTGGCTTTGTACCTTTCTATAGAGCCATCTACCTTACATTTGATTGTGAACACCCATTTGCACCCTACAATCTTCTTATCTCTAAGCAAGTTTGCCACATCCCAAGTATTATTTTTCTACTAAGCCTCCATTTCTTTAAATACTATAGATTTCCAATTTTGATCATCCAGAGCCTCCTTAATATTTTTAGGAATTACAAGTTTTGAAATTTCTATAGTAAAGGCTCTATAGGTGGTAGAAAGGTGATCATAAGACACATTATTGGAGATAGGATGTCTTGTGTAGGTTCGAGTACTTTTTCTAATAGCAATGGAAAGATCAACATCAGATTCTAAGGGAATTAAAATAGGACTTGGGGCTGAACTATTTTCAGGAACAGCTGGTTGATTTAGATTTTGAGCCAAAGATAAGGGAGATGAAGAATTACCCGGTGTATTTGGATGGACCTCACTTAGGGACTCCTCATGACTATGTTGGATGGATCTCTAGTTCATCACCTTTTTTAGGTGAATTCCTCCTAGTATAAACCACCGGTTCAAGATTTAACTGATTTTTTTTCTTGCCGTAGTATTTCCATGTCTAATAAACCAATATCAGTTCTGGTTTGCTTAGATTGAATCATCCCAGTCTCCTTATCCGTTTCAAGCATTATGTCTGGTGACGTCTTTGTTTCCAAAAAATTTAATTCATCACTATAATTCTCCCCCTTGAATTGATTTTTTTGTGAAAAAAGGAATATTTTTCAAAAAAGTTGCATTTGCACCAACATAAAATTTCTTAGTAAGAGGATTAGAAAACTTGTACCTCTTTTATTTGGAGCATAGCCAACAAACACACACTTTTTTGTCCTAGGGTCTAATTTAGGCCTTGATTTCTTAGGAATGTGCACACAAGTAGTGCAACCAAAGACCTTTAATGGCAGGTTTGAATTGATATGTGTCTCAAAAAATTTTTTTTTATACACTTTAAAGGAGTTGTCTATTGCAACACCTTAGAAGGCATTCTATTTATTAGATATTGTGCTATTAAAATAGCATCTCCCCATAAATATTTTGACAAATTCATATGAAACAACATGGCTCGAGTGACTTCCAAAAGGTGTTTGTTTTTCCGCTCAACAACTCCATTCTGTTCAGGAGTATTTGTACGAGTGGATTGGTGTAAAATCCCTTTTCCTTGTAAAAAATTTGCAGAATGGTCTTAAATTACTCATTTTTGTTTGAAATTGATTATCTATCCTGATAAAAACTTTGAAAAATTCCTTCAACTTCAGATTTTTTTATTTAAAAGATATATCCAACACATTGAGTATGATCATCTATAAAAGTCACAAACCATCTTTTTCAAGATGGTTACCTTTGAAGGTTCCTAAACATCACCATGGAGCAAATAAAAAGGTTTTGATGGAAGATATGTTCTAGGAACATAAGACCATCATTGACTTTTAGCAAGTAAACAGCTTTCACATTTAAATTTCAAAGGTCTTTTTTTTTTTTTTAAAACAATACTGGAAACAAATGTTTCAAATAAATAAAAGTAGAATGGCCCAATCTGTAATGCCAAATCATTATTTGTTCATCAACAGACATAGAACAAATTCTACAAAATCCTTGAGCAATTTTAACTCCAGGCAGATTTTCTTCAAAATAATAAAGACCATTGATCATCTTAGCATTGCCAATCATCTTTCCCGAGTTCTTGTCCTGAAAACCATAATAAGAATCATAGAAAGTAACCGAGCAGTTAGATCCTTTTGAAAGTTTACTGACGGACAATAGATTGTAGGCTAATCTGGGGACATGAAGGATAGAATTTAGATGTATTTTCTCAGAAATTCGTATCGAACCTTTCCCTACAATATGAGAGAAGCTACCATATGCAATCTTAACCTTTTGATTAGCAGGACATTGTTCATAGGATTGGAAATATTTGAAAGAGTTTGTCATATGGTCTGATGCTCTTGAATCTATGATCCGGGAGCTATTGGAAAGAGCCATTATTTCATTACCCGTATGAGCCATAGAAACCTTAGGAGGATCTTCAGATCGGCTAGAGCTAGATTTTAGCAGCATAAAAAGATGCTTCAATTGCTCCTTAGTGAAGGGACTTGTGTCAACTTCATCAGCAGTAGGAATGCCTCTACCAGACTTTTCTCCTCTTTTGCCCTTTAGATTTGCAGGTTTCCCATGCAGCTTTCAACATGTTTAAGTGTGGCGAGGTTTATCACAGTAGTTACACTAGAACCATGGCCTTTCATTGGACTTCTCACCAGATTTGTGCTGATATGTCATAGCTTTAGAGGGAGGGCCTATGTCTAACGTTGAGCCTTCAACCATATTCTCAGGTCCTTTTTTTTCCCAACATGATGTTCATTTTGCTCTCTTCTCTTCTTACATCTGAAAATACCTCTCCAAGGGAAGGAAGGGGCTGTCTGCCAATACTTCTACTCCTGACTTCATCAAACTCAACATTCAGCCCAGCCAACATCAAACTCTAACATTCAGCCTAGCCAAGAACTTGAAAATGCGATTGTCTTCAACAACTTTCTTGTATTGAAATCTTCTAGAAATTTCCACTCATAAGCGTTAAAGAGATCTAAGTCTTGCCAAATTCGCTTAAGCGAATTAAAGTACTTTGTAGCATTATCATCCCTTGATGTAGTTCTCCAATTTTAGTTAACTCAGAAAATTGGGATTGGTTTCCCAAATTAGAATACATCTGATTAATATTCTCCCATAGCTCCTGTGCGGTTCAGTAGCACATGTAGTTGGAACTGATATCCTCTCTTGAATTCACTAGCTATGTCATAACCATTGAATTTTTTGCATCCCACAGAGCATAAGTCAGATCTATGCTTATTGGAGCCTTTGTTTGACCAGTTAGATATCCGATCTTGCAAGGACCTCTGATATACATTTGAACTTGTGACTAGCGAAGAAAATTACCACCATTTAGCCAAATGGTGGTGATTTGAATTGAGTGAGAATCAACACCGGTCTTTAATGGTTTGATCTTATTTTGGGACGAATAAGACAGGGTAAAAGGGGCAAAGACAAACTCAGGAAGAAAACGAAGGGAAGTAACCAGGCAAATAACCGCTTGATATTAAGTCAAAATAAAAAACTTTGGGGAATGAATTACATTTTGCATTGATTTTACCAGAATATATACAATAGGTATCCACCTTTTTTGGGAGACTATACACAGTTACATCCTTGATTTTAGGAACTAATTAATACACGGATACAACTAGTAAATCTCTACAATTAATATATGGTTATGGCTATACATATTTCCTTAAAAAACAAAGATTTTCCCACAATTTATGTACTAAAGGATCTTATTCTCATATTTCTGCTTGCAAAGTAGTGAAAGGACTCAAGAAAGACCGCAAATGTTTAAGCTTTTTTATTGGCATATTCGTGATGTCCTATATTAATTGGCCGATGAACAATTTAGTTCATAAAGGAGGAACTGGATTACAATCAACCACACATGTATAGCATGCAGTTTTTCCCCAACCTACAAATAGTTGTGATCATAAATTCTGTTGATCTGTTGGGAACATTATCCGGGCATGCTCTTGTTTGTTTTGCAGTTGACTTTTATGGCAAAGAAAGATCAAAGCAAGTAGATTTTCCTATCAAGACTGATCAAGATACCCTGAGGGAAGGATATAGGTCTGTTCTTTTCACTCCTTTATCTTCTGGCATACTGCATGTGTCTAGCATTTCTCTCTTTTGTCATTTCATTGTGCGTAATTGTTTTCCAGTTCTGTTACCTTAACAAGTTGAACATTATTTTTTTCTTTTCTTTTTTTACTTTCAATACATCGTTCACTTTATGTTTTATTCTCGAACCTTCTTACACCTTCCAATGGTGCTTGCAGTATTGCATTTACTGTATTGTAAGAGACAAAACTAGTTGAGTTTGGCCTTTGCAAGCCACTCTTCGTTTGTAAATTGGATTAAATCTCCATATGCTCTTTTAAATTAATATTTACTGAGCTTATCCCTAAAAAGGTTAAATAAAAAGATAAGTAAAGAGATCTTCTGATATATACTGTAATCCATCCTTAATCGGAGAAACACTAGAGATGGAGAGACCAGATGTTAGGTTATGCTGTCATGCTATTACCATAAATTTGCATTCTGGAGTGTTAAGTTTTATTTGGGGATAAATCATAAACAGAAATGTATGCAAGTTCTTCTAATATTAACTTACTGGTTACAACTTGCTTCTCTCCGTGTAAAGGTTTATTCGTTCCGAGGAAGATGACCTGGATTCCTCTTGGGAGCAAAGATTAGTGAAGCGTTATTATGACAAACTTTTTAAAGAGTATCCTTTTAACATGTTGTCAGCCTATTTCCATGGAGTATATTAACCGATGATTACTTGACTCTCAAGCACTGTATACCATGCTGGAGATATATATACCTATGTATACATATATACACACGCACTTTACATTTCTTCCGCGTTGTTATGTGACTCATATCATCAATTGTAACATATAGGGGAATAATTATTTATTCTCTTAGGGGAATAACTATTTATTCTCTCCTTGTATTTCATAAAATTGCTATTGTGATTTTTAGTTGAGGGAATGGCTTTCATAATACATTGCTATTACGCAAAATAATGAATAGCAATTCATGTCCCTATATCATTATTTGCTATTTAATTGTTTGTTTTGCATATTTGTCATATATTACCTTAGTTAGAAGTAACACTTATATAATTATCATTTTTTCTGTAATAAAGATAAGATACATTATAGATATTTTACTTATACTTCAATAATTATTTATCTAATTTTTTATACCAAGTGAATATTGTAATAAACATATAATAGTCATTGCAACTCGATTACATTTCTATTGAATTGAAATTCAATCTCCTCCCCCCCCCCCCCTTCCTCACCCAACTACCAAAAATCCAAAATTCCTTATGGTGAATATGAGAAGTGGAAAGAAGAAATTTTTCACATTTTCCATGTACTTATTTTGTGAAACAAGTAAAAGCTTGGAAAATGTGAACTTTTTTGCTTTTAACAAATGCCTCCTCGAGGACTCATTAACTGATCCTGCTAAATGTAATATCAATTATAAATATTTAGGTGTGAGCACGTACAATGTCGATAGTGGATGAATACCATCAAATAGTAGATCAGATGCTCTCTGATTCATTTTCCAGTGCTAAATAAGTCACAAAAACCACTATAATGTCGATCTTGTCATCACATCAAAGAGTACGTTGAACACTTGTCTGGTCAGAGTTATTTTTGAGTATGCAACATTGCAATTTCTTGAAGTATTGTATTGGTGATTTTGCTTTGAAAAGGCAATCTACATTAGGAAATTTATCTATTCTTTACTACCTTAACAATTTTAAAGATACTGCATAGCTGACATGACAAAATACAAAAGTGGCAAGGTGAGTGATTGCTTGCATCATTGAACTTTTTGTGAAGTGTTTTTGTTTGCCATGGGCAGATTTGATCAACTCATGCTACTTTTGCAAATAATTGTTGTTCTCTATAAATTGTAGTTCTCTCTTATTATATATCCAGTATAGTTTTGGCTTATTAGTGGGAATTGTGAGGATGGTGCATTCTTATATGAAAATTAGAAGTACCTCTCCAGTCTTGGTGGAAAACAAATTGATGTGGATGGGTGCAAAACTAATATGGGCGAATGATTGTGAAGGTGGAAGTTATGTGCTAAAAAATAAACAAACAGTCTACTAGTCTGAGTGTTGAGGACTCAATTTTCAAATATATAATACAGGGTATACTACACTGTCTTCTTTGACAAAGTCTTATAAGTGGTCTTAGAGTGTTGATGCAGGATTTCTTCTTGTTGTTATGCTCCTCCATTTGCTGATGCTGCTTTCCTTTTAACTTTTAATTATCTGATGATATCCTTCATGCGCTATTGTTTTATTGTCATTCAGATTGGTTTAAGGTGGAGAACTGAAAAAGAAGTCATTTCTGGCAAAGGTATCTGTTCTTTTTTATCTTGATAGTGCGTCATGGTGTACATGTCTTGCTTTCTTAGAAAATTTTTTCATTTTAAATTCCTAGCAAATACTTGTTAATCTCTGAAAAACATAGTAAGGGAAGTATGTCTTTGGGAAAGATTGGTTCATCATGTATTCTGTGGTTTTCAACTGTATTATTAGATATAGTGGACTTTTCCAGGGCAGTTTGTATGTGGTAACAAACATTGCGATGAGAAAGATGGCCTTGCAAGCTATGAGGTAACTCTTCTTTTCTTCAACTTATTATTTAATATTTATGAATTAGTATGGTTGGATAGCGGAGAGAACCTTCTCTGTTTGCTCAGTTGCTTAGTCCAAGAATATGCTAATGTACATACTTTGATACAAGTAAGAAAGGAGGCTTACAGGAGAGATAAAACTAGAGTGAGGAAAGATGGCCACGTTTGAGGGTTTAGGTTAGTAATTGTAAATGCATATAAATACTTATTTTACTAGAACATGGGAAGCACAGTAATACTTTCTTCCTGTGAGAAAATTGTTATTCTAAGTAAATCAATACTTCTATTGGTAGCACGGTGCATATAAATACTTGTTCAAGTTACTACCTAGTGGACACTTGCCCACTTGCATGTAATCGGACACTTCACTTAAAATCATCTTTCACAACTTTCATTATATTTATGAACTTTGTGTCAGTTTGTTATGTTGTCTTGTTTACAAGTAATTGATATTGGAAAAGAAAATGGATGTTAAACTTGTTTTTGCTTCATGCATTCCTGATTCATCCACTTCAATTCTTACAAGTCTCTACTATCCATTAATTCTGTAAATTCGTTGTGTCACCATGTTATTAAATTTTCACCTATCCAAGATTCTAAGTCTGAGTTGCATCTTGTATGACCAAATCCCTTCAAGTCTTTGACTAGAAAACAACTAAAAGAGCTGTCTTTAGATAATGCTATGTCTGTGTAATAGTTGTAATCAAAAAGGAAAAAAGCTAAACCAATATGTTTTTAGGCTTTTTTCACTTGAGAAAATGAATTTTCTGAATTTATGGTATTGGTATCCCTTTTGTCTTCCCTTCCCCACTTTTGTTGGTGATTTCCCCATTGCAGAGAGTGCAATATACATCCTAGTAGGCAATCATATTTGTAGGAAAAAATGGCCCTTTTCTGAAATGGCAATTTTATTCCTAAAAATGCAGGTCAGCTTTCATTATACTCATAAATCCTTCGGCCAAATGGTCTTTTAGAGGAGAAACCACCACTACGCCCTTCACATAATAAAAGATTCCATAAGGCTATTTAATCATCTTAGGTACTTTTTAATTGATAAGTGAATGCTTTTATTTCAAGAACTGAAGTATTTTTAAGTAGTCTTTATTTTGTGTGAACTCTCTTGATGTTGCTAGTGACAGTTTTATTTTGATTGTATTGTCGATCAAACTTCATTTGGCTGTCTTCACTGCAGGTGAACTTCTCTTACTTTGAAGCTGGAGAAAACAAGCAAGCATTAGTGAAATTGGTAGCTTGTGAGAGGTCTGTGGTCATTTGCCTATAGCCCAAGCACATTATTCCGTGTTTTTTTCCTCCCCTTTTTTTAATAATTTTTTTAGTTATTTATTATCTTTTATTACATAATGTTGGTGTACTTTAGTAGTTACATTGAATTCACTACTTTCTAATAGATATTGCATTTTTCTAGTGTGCCTCCTTCATTTGTCTGCTATTTCCCCCTTCTGTCTTGTTCACAAGGGTGACTTGGCTTGGGTTTAATTTGTTATATGCATGGTTGTATTATTTCTTTAAATTTGTTCTTCCTGAAGTTTTTGAAGATACAATCCACTTTCTCATTTAATTAGTTTTTTGAACTAATATAAGATTTTGGAAATCTTTTTGATGTGTTTCTTTATATTTCCTCTGTAATGGTAGATGTGCTAACAAGCTTCACTATAAGAAGCAAAGAGAGAAGGAGCGGTTAGAAAAGGAGGAGAAAGAACTACGGAAGCAGACGAAAGAGTCCAAAAGAAAGAGGTACGGTGCCGCTCAAGTCATTATGTAATTTGGATATGGTTTGTCATATATCTGGATAACCTAATGAAATCTTGTTCCTTTTAGGGATCACTATGGAAGTGATAATGATTCAGACAGTGCATATGAAGAGAGCAAAGAGAGTAAAAGGACAGGTGATGACTCCTTATTTTTGCTTTCAGATTGGTGACTGTAACCATGGTCCTGGTGATGAGCATTCATATACAAGTATGCACGCTTTTATGCATCTGTACATGCATCTTATAGATGGAAATTCATTTGTAAGAAAAATTTTTCAGGTGAAACCACCCTTCGAATGAACAGCTTAGTTGCTCAAGTTCCCCTATATATATTGATATGTGGTTGGAGAATCATTTTTAGTCTTTTTGGTCCTTGAGGTTGCACCAGTGTATGCATGAGATCAGTTACTTGCATATTTCTTGGAGAATTATGCAATGGTTTGGGATGAGAGAAAAATAATAAGGGTATAGAGAGACGGGGTTTGATTTAAATAATATTTGAATACGTAGATGTAGTTGAGCTTCAAACATTTTTTTTTTTTTTTTGGGGTGAAAGCAAGAATTTTTGACATTAATGCGAAGAGAAGGAAAGTACCTGACCAATGAATAGTCACTATGTTTATTCCTATATTATTTAACATTTTGTACTCCGACAACTTGTGCTTATACCATCTCCTTACCTATTGCGGACGTTTGAAGAGTGGTAGATCTTTGTATTCATCATAGGACAGATGCGAAAATTTTAGTTTGAATGGGAATACGATATTAATTGGATTTGGAACTTTTCATGCAATTGTGTAAGATACTAAGATATGGGAATGAATTGAGTACACATTTTAGCTCACTCTTGGTCCTGTTTTTGGCATTTTGCTGAGGTTCTTTGCAGTTAGTTGTGTCATTTTCTCAATCTTCATTTTTCTTTCTTTTTTTTTTTCTCATTTCTCCAGGAAAAAGAGCTTCAAGCTCAAGTGGCAAGCGTAATAAGGATAACGATGATGATGGTGATGAAGAGAATTTTGATGAATTTCTTAAGGGAATGTTTCCATGAGATTAGCAGATGACGGCTGTCTAATCTTTTCTAAATTTTTCTCTAAGTCCATCTCCATCTGAAAGTGATTGGAAGATGCTGAATGGTGATTGTAACTAACTGAAAAAAGTGGGGAGACAATGACGTGTAGAGTATTACTCAGTGTCACACCAATGGCTAATGGGTAGCAGCATAGACGAGCATAGTTTGAGATGATAGTAACAATAATAAAAGGCATAGTTTAAGGAAACACAACTTGAAGGACGCAACACTTTCGGCTGATCATCTGTTTGAAATGTACTTTAGTGGGCCATGGGTCTATTTGGATTGTCTGTTTTTCATCTGTATCTGTATTTTTTTTAAAATGATATGTGTACATATATCCGATTTGCATCTAAATTTTATCTATATTTATTCTATTTGATCTTTTGATGAGAACTGTCAACTTTTTTTTATCTATATCTATTTCTTGATAAATAATTTATTAGCAAAAAATTTAAAAAAGTGTCTGTATCTGTCAAAAAAAAAGCCAAAACAAACAGACCTCATAATTTACTATGCCAGCTTCACCAACAATATGATACAGCGTAAGGGTATTATTTAAAAAGGCTGCTAAGGTGGCTTTGATGTTTTTTACTTGGGAAAAGACGAAGCTACAGACAACAGCCGCCCAGCCGGCTTTGGCAGCTAGTTTGAGATCCTATTTTTCCCAATGCCACGTGCCTCGACGTACTCTGTCATCTCGGTCCCAAGTGGCCTTTTAGAGTGAAGTTTCCAACTACTAAGAATTACGTCGTGTC
>JAMXBD010004000.1:0-91096 GCA_024138025.1 Combretum micranthum | reverse complement strand
ACATTTGGTACCTCCCTGATGCATGGTATATCCGGAGTTAGAGCTTCACTCATTATTTCCTTCCTCAACTCCCCGCCCTCTGGTACACACAACCTTCCTTTCATTCGGATCACATCTTCATCATCTATTGCAAAATCAATGTACTTTCCCACTTGGGTTTCCCTTTTTATCTTTTGTATTATTTCGTCATACCTTTGAGCTTCTTTGATCCTTTCTATGGGTCGGTTCTAGTGCTAGGTTGGCTATCTCAAGCTCCGCACTTCTGTCTATGAATTCGATCCTTAACTTTTCAAATCCCTAATCAGATCCTTTTGACTTGTGATCAAGGCAGCTACCTCCCCATAATTTTCCGACTTAAGTCATCTGCGACGGCATTAACCTTCCCAGGATAGTAATTTATCCCCAGATCATAATCTTTTATTAATTCTAGCCATCTCCTTTGTCGCATATTTAGTTCCTTTTGAGTGAACAGATATTTAAGATTTTTATGATCCGTGTATGTCTCACACCTCTGTCCATACAAATAATGTCTCCATAGCTTCAAAGCGAAGACAACTGCAGCTAATTCCAAATCATGTGTAGGGTAGTTATGCTCATGGGGTCTCAATTGCCGAGAAGCATATGCGATAACTTTTCCTTCCTGCATCAATACATATCCAAGGCCATTCCTTGAGGCGTCGCTATGCACCGTATAGGACTTTTCTGGATCTGGTAAAACTAAGATCGGTGCCGATACCAATCGTCGTTTCAATTCCTAGAAGCTATGTTCCCTCTTGTCCGTCCAAACAAATTTCTCATTCTTTTGAGTTAATTGAGTCAGTGGCTTGGCTATCTTGGAGAAATCCTTCACAAACTTGTGATAGTAGCCAGCTAATCCCAAGAAACTTCTTACTTCAGTAACCGTTTACGACGGTGTCCATTCTACTACTGCATTGATCTTCTCAGGGTCAACTGCTATCCCCTCACTAGTTACCACATGTCCAAGGAAGGATATTTTGTCCAACCAAAAATCACATTTGGACAATTTGGCATATAGCTTGTTGTCCCTTAAGGTTTGTAACGCCAAGCGAAGATGTTCCTCGTGTTGCTCTTTGGTCTTCAAATATATTAGGATGTCGTCTATGAAAACTATCACACACTTATCCAAAAGTGGCTTATAAACTCTGTTCATAAGGTCCATAAACGCGGCTGGGGCATTGGTCAGCCCGAACGACATCACTAGAAACTCATAGTGTCCATAACGAGTACGGAAAGCCGTCTTTGGAACATCCTCAAGTTTTATCCTCAATTGGTGGTATCCCGAACGCAAATCAATGTGTGAAAACACACAAGCTCCTTGCAGTTGATCGAACAAATCATCAATTCTTGGCAGGGGGTACCGATTCTTGATGGTTACCTTATTCAACTCACGATAATCGATACACAACCTCATCGATCCGTCCTTCTTCTTTACAAACAAAACAGGTGCACCCCATGGCGACACACTTGGTCTTATGAATTTTTTATCCAAAAGTTCTTGTAGTTGTGCCTTTAGATCCTTCAACTCAGTTGATGCCATCCGGTATGGTACTTTGGATATCGGTTTGGTGTTTGGAGCTAAAACAATCTCAAAATCAATTTCTCTTTTTGGTGGTAATCCTAGCAAAATTTCTGGAAACACATCCAAATATTCATTTACCACTGGTATGTCCCTTTCTTCACGGGTTTCCTCTTCATCCAAGTCACCTTCAATCGGTATTATCTCTTCATCCTCCATCATAAACTCAAACGAGTTTAACCAAACCTTCTCGGGATTAGGGTTTCTCCCACAAATTCTACTTTTCCCCCCATTTGATCATAGAAACTCACTGTCTTCTTTTGACAATCCACTATTGCTTTTACCTTGCTTAGCCAACTCATCCCGAGGATAACTTCGTATTTGTTCATCTCCAACATTATTAAATCGCTTTTGGAGTGGCGTCCATGAACCTCTAACGGACAATCCTTTATCAATTCTCGGGTTGACACAATCTCCCAGTAGGCGTCTTAATCCTCAAACTAGCAGTAGTTGTGGCTATCGGTAATTCAAGTTGATTAGCCAAACTAGTGGTGATGAATGAATGTGTCGCTCCCGTGTCAAATAAAACATATGCCTCCGTGCTATTCACCCGAATGTGTCCTGGGGTCAACAAACATCCATCACTCATCAATCCTACAGCACTCTCAAAGCTACCTACCTAGGGTTCTTACTTCTAGCTTTCCCATAACATATATAATTTCATCCAGACAACAATTCAAGTAAATAAATCGAAATTTAACTTGAGAAGGTTTTTGTTACTAACCTGTCACCAGGCCGCCATCAGCACCTTCGCTTTGATCCAAAGCTGCCAATTCTACTTCCTCCTCCTCATCTTCCTCTACCATCCACTGGCCTTCAAAGTTATATAACCTCATCCCATGCGTTGCTGATGCTGTGCGGCTCCCACTTTTATTTCCCGACCTCATGGGGTTGGTATTGCTCGAAGTCCCAAAGGGTCGAGCGGCTACACTTTTCCATTGGGAACATTCAGAGGCTAAGTGCCCCTTCTCCTTGCAAATAAAGCAAGTCACAGCCAGCTTCTTTGGGCACGTATAAACCATATGGCCAGCATTGCCTAGGGGCATGCCCCCTTACATTTCCAATAGGAGACATTGGCCTTAGCCTGGGTCGGCTTGCTACTAGAGTCGTCCTTAAACCCATGGTACGGTCTGTACCTTTTTCTCTTGAATCCTGAACTCGAGGCGTCGAACGGCCTTTTTCCAAATACCCTCTTGTCAGGTTCTTGGTATTTCCTTTTTCTGGCCCCCTCAATCACTCGGGCCTTCTCTACCATCTCAGGGTATGTCCTTACCCCAAACTCTTCCAATTTGATCCGCAACTCCTCGTCTAAGCCACCCAAAAATACTTGCTTCTTCAGCTCTTCACTATCCCTGAAAGACTCAGGTGCATATTGCAATAGGTGGACGAACTCAGTCTCATACTGCTCCACAGTTCTTCCTTTTGTTTCACATGGAGAAAGTCAGCACTATACTTTACCCTCAAGCTGGATGGAAAGTAATTATCCAGAAATTCCCGGCGAAAGGATTCCCATGTAACCGGGGAAGGCAAGCTTCTTCTCTTAGAGTCCCACCAGACCCTCGCATTATACCTCAACATATATGTTCCATATTCCACTTGTAAGTAAGGTGGAATTTCATATGCAGCAAAAGATCGCTCAATTTGAGCTAACCAGTCCTCGGCTTCATCTGGTTTGCCGAACGCTCCATCAAAATACCGGTTACTCTTGATGAAATCCGGTAAGGAGCTTCGGTGGGGTCTTCTGTATGGTGGGGGTGGTGGCAAAGGCACATTATAGGAATGCTCCTCTTGTGGAGCAGGTGCTTCGGCAGTCACTTCCCTGTGATCTGCGGGTGGTGGATGTGGAGCAGAATCCCGGACACTTTGTCCTTGGTGTGGGTTCTGAACCGGGTTCTGATTCTGGATGAATGTATTCAGAAGATTGGCTAATTGTCCAATCGCGTTTAACACATCACCCTGTTGATTCTGAGGCGCAACTCCTTGAGGATTAGGTGGAGGCAGCCGGTTGGTCGGCTTCGTTGGGATAGACCCTTGTTCCCGATTCCGAATCCGTCGGTTTCGTCTGTTTATACATTGTTTAATAAATTTTAGTATTCTTAGGAGGTTTTAGATTTTGAAGGAACTTAATTTGTTAACAATATTCAAAATTGCGAAAATTTGGAAATCAAACTTAAAAAGAAATGGAATTTCATAATTTCATATAATCATAAGGAGAAAAAGAACTCATACATAAGGTAACAAGTTGAAATCTCATAATAATAGTGTGAATGAATGAATGCTCATGCAATTTATATGCGGTTAATGTTCTTTATGCTCATGTCTAGCATGCATGCTTTTCACAACTCCTTTCCTTTGAAATAAACATGATCCTTCATTACTTTAGCGAGCCATACAAATATTACATCAAGATTTTTGTCCCCAAAATTTGGCTAGCTATACTCCAATTCCGATTCTAAACATTTTCCCTATTCCCGAAAGCATGACAAAATACAGGGAAAAAGAAGCAATAAAATACTAGCTATCCTGAAATCCTAAGGCAAATTGGCATCCCGCATTGCCTACTACAAAATAAGAAAAATCAGGACTTCACTTGGACTTCATGGGTTAGCTATCATCTCGGCCTCTACTCATCACTAGTGTCTTCGGAGGTCGAGCTAGGAGGTCGTCTCCTGCTAGAAGAACCACCGTCGTCCCGTCGGACAAACAAACTAAGGTATTCCCTCGTAGTCATCCTCCGCTTCCTAGTAGGTCGGACTAAAGGCTCTTGGTCTTCACTTTCTTCCTCTTCCTCCGTTCCTTGCCCTTCCCTCGGGCTCACTCCATTCTCCTCACCTCTTACCTCAGGTTCACTCACTTGGGTCTCCACCACTTCAGGCTCTCTCACAGGTTCTCCACCCACATTTTCAACTTCCATAGGCTCAGGGGCCACGGGTTCTACTACTGCTAGGTCAAGCACAGGTGGATTCTCACCCTCATATAAACATCTCTCCATATCATTGGATCAAACTCGGGTTCTACCCTTCCACTATCCGGTATCTCCAACTCCCGATTAAAATCCCATACAATTTGGTTGGGTTCCGGATTCACTTCCGCTTCCGGCTCGATGGGTGGGGTAGGGGTTCTAGGGACTACATTTTCCTCCCAATTAGGATCCTCCTCGGGGTCCTCTTCTTCTTCTTCCTCTTCCTCATTCTCTTCGATCACAGCACCATTCAATTGCATGCCTATGTCAGGGCTGGAGGTGTGAGCTATCACGGGGTGGAGAATGTCTAATAAACCGCATGCCAAGTGATATGGTTCCATGCGTCTGCTATGTTCCAATCATGGTGGTCATACAATTGTCATGGGCATACACATATAAGGGTCCTATAGGGATCCACACCCTAAAATCTGGAGGGGTTCGGTTTCCCCCATTCTTCAAATAAATGTAGCCTCCCTAGTCATGGGCTCGCCCATACTCTACCATGATTCTCTCCAAGTATAAATCGTCTCCAATTTAGTCCAACTCCTTCTCCCCATGGGATCATACCTCAACGGTCGACTACAGCAGCCCACCTAGTGTATCTCAATCCTTCTTCCACAATTTAACATTTCCCCTATGGTTCGGGGTGTCTGGCTAAGCAAAGTCTTCACAATTCTCTCAACCTTAACCTATACTCCACCATAGTCTCATCATTCCTCTTGGTGAAGTTTCTGGCCCGTTCCCTGGTCTCACCCAAGGAGACCTACAACATAAGACTCCTAATCAGACTTAGCAAGAAAACATTTTTAACTCCATTTGAACCTATTAATTAGATTTCTAAGTCCGGTTTCTTTTAATTCTATTGTCTTGTTTTATAACCTATGCTCTGATACCAACTTAAACTGTCACGCCCCATAGGGTATCCTAAACGTAACAGCCCGCCACATACTATAAAAGACTCTCGAATTTCTATCGAGCCTTTCGGGAGTCTTGTATAGATGTAAAGCGTCCCTTTACGACAATAGAATACTCAATCAATGGAGTTAAGAAGTTTAATGTGGCATTCATTAGCCATAGATAATAAACCAAAACACATATATACTTTACAAAATCTAAGGGGCATTCCCCCGCAAAATAATATCAAGTCCATTACAGTCATCCAGAGTCCTTTAGTTTCCAACGGAAGTCTAAACAAAAGCGAAGTAAACTTCTATGGGAAACTCCTATCTCCGGTACCTGAGCTGTGGCTTGCCTCGGCCTAAGCCAAATAAACTCGTGCTGCAACAAATAAAAGCTATGGGGGCGTAAGCTAACTAGCTTAGTGAGTAAGAACTTCCATATCACAATTAATACAATTCATTCAAACAAGTGATTATTCACGCAAATGTATGCATCAGACAAATGAGTTCAACAAACATATGACCAGCCGGAAATCATATGTGGATGGACTTACGCCCTCCATCCCGGGTTAGCAGATTAACGAATCCTGCGGTACGACGCCGTTTAAGCTCACGGTCAACTGAACAATAATTCGTTTTATGGATCACGATTAACCAACAATTTCGTTTTATGGATCACGATTAACCAACATATTCGTTTTATGGATCACGAAAAACCAACCAATGCTAATGCTCCATCCCCGTCGTGATATGAATGAGTCCAATTACAATTGAAGTCAAATATATATTAATTCAATTCTTTTAGGTGACCAACAATTATTCGCAGACAATCATATAAATGCTAGCTAATCAATCAATAGCTTAACACCCGGTTTCGATATTTCTTAAGTTCCATTTCACACATCAACAGCAGACAAATATAAATTCCCATATACCCCATCATACATATCCATTTTTATCTTTGCCTACACCACTAGTGCCACTAACATACAATCACAAACATTAATTGAGAGTGGAAGTAGTACTCACTCGGCCATTGGACGCCGGTCTTTTTAGTAGTAATAGTCGGGAGGTAGGTGTCGTCTTGCTCGGGATCACCTACCAATAAGAATAATCCTAATGAGATTCTCATCATTTGCTAATCCAAGCTATGCATCTAAACTAGATGAATTCGGAATTCTCGCTATTTGCGGAAGCTCCGACTTAAAACGGCCATAACTTGGTCATTTTAACTCGGAATTTCGCAAATTTTATATCGATCTCTATCTACTTCGAAAGATCTATCTATTTCTAGTATTATTTTCAAGTTTTGAAAACAGTAAAGCCACGGAACAGTAGGATCAGATCTGTTCTGTCACTTTCCGATTCCGAAAAATTGTTTCGCTTTTGATAAAAATGTTCCTAGTTGATGATTCATGTATAGATGGTATATGAATGAATTCCTAACATGAATGTCATGTAATGAACTCAATATATGCATGGTCTTGATGATTTTTGATGATGAACTCTTATGAACTCCTAATTGTTATAAAATTCCATAAAGGTTTTTCTAAAAAGCTATTCTTCCCAACTTTACATTCCCTAGGGTTTCTATGATTTTATTCTTGAAATTTACTTGTTATCTAAATAAAAATGAGTTCTCAAAGTCTATATTAATCATGACCTTCATTTATGCATAAAAATCCACATTTTTCATTTGGTAAACATGTTTTTAAACAAGCTACTTAAAAATCCGAATTTTGTAATTTCATTTTCTTGCATTTTCTTATGAGAAAACTTGTTTAATGCATCAAAAATTGAAGCTCCAATGTATCTATTATCTAAAGACTTCATTTAACTCATAAAACATCCAATTTAGACTTAGATACTAGGTGTTCATGTAGGCATGGTCCTAAATTACGAATTTGACTATTAATCCATATATCAATTTTTCATTCTAACTCCACTACTTGTTTTACATTTTATCATGCCTAAACTCATCTACTTATGAAAATCATTCCTTAAGGGCATCTATACATATACCTTCCATTTTTATGAAAAATATGAGTTTTAAAGTGGTTTTGGTGGTTTTAACATAGGGTTTCAAATCCATCCGAATTTTCAAACTAAGCTTTTCAACAAAAATTTTCTTTTTCAAGTTCCTTGTCTTCTATACATGAGATCTACATCTAACATATCTATACATAGGCAAGGCTACATTTTTATGATCATCATGCATGAAATAAAATAACCATATGATCATGAATGTAGATGAAGATATAAATGTCTAAACACTAGATCTACTAAATATAATGCATGAATCATAACTCATGGCATGAACATCAATATATATGCAAGATCTCTACTTTACATGCATGAACAAGAATATCTTCAACAAAAACTCATTTAAACACTAGATCCATGTCTTGTGATGGCTTGATATTCTTGTTCAAGTGTTTTCATGTCCCTAGCATATGCTCATTGGGATTAAATGGAAAACACACAAGAAATAGCTTTGCCATTACAAGATTTAGGAAGAACAAAGCTTAAAATCAACATACCAATGGAGTTTTGGAGTAGAAAAGAAGAGGAAATGAGTTGAATGTGTGAGAGGGGGGGGGGCAATGGGGGCTTTGGGGCGGTCACGGCACAAAGAAGAAGAAAGGAGAGGGTTTTCTCTTTTGAAAAAAATTTAACAAGTGAGAAATGAAGAGAGAGGGAGAAAAATGTGTTTATATATGAATATATTAGGGTTTGTTAATGAATAAAAATAGTAAAAAAATCAAATGAGGGGGAAAAGAAGGGGGGGGGGGGGGGGGGGGGGGGGGGGGGGCGGGGGGCGGGTGGCGCCGGCCTTAGGATTGTGTGTGTGTGTGTGTTGAAATTTTGATATTTGTAATTTAAGTAATTAAAATGTGATTAATGTAATAATTATTTAAGAGACAAAAATTCTTGGGAAAGAAAATTGAAATGAGTAGTTGTAAGGATGTAAGAATAGGGTATGGGTAGTGTGTAGTGTAGGTTATACTTGTGAATAGTAGACAAGACATCTACTTTACCGGTTGTTATGAAAACACAGGAAAAGGCTATAACTGTAATTTTTATAGCTCGGAAAATTATAAAATTGATATTTTTGGAATCCTTATAAAATTACGGTTCTAATTAATATTATGGAGCATTTTTCTAAGTTCGGGGTCCCGGGGCATGCTTTTCCGTAATTGAGCTCGGGAAGGCCCGGAATTGAAAAATTCCCGAATTTAAAACTTTAAAGGGTCTAAAATATACTTTAGAATGATAATTCATATTCATTTACTTTATAAAACTTCTTTTATTATGAAACTGAAGGAAAGCCGGATTTAGGGTTCCTAGGCTCCTCTCACTTGACTTCAACTAGACTGAATTAGGGTTTCGCTTTTCAGTTCCTTGGGTTTTCTTAACTACTGAGATTACCGGGGTTTACAGTTCTCGGTTGATTTTCTGGTTTAGGTTTTTGCCAATTTGGAAACTGATGTTTTATGTTTATACAACATATTTAGTTTGAAAAATTTATTTTAAATTTTATTTTTGTAAGTATTTACTATCTCTCAATGTTTTCAGAATTCTTGAATTGGGTTTCATTTCTGAAAGTTAATCGTTATTTACTTTTTAATAATTTGTTTTCTTTTGGGTTCTATATTACCCGATTTTTACAAGTCAAAGTTAAGAATTGAATTTTTCGTACGTAGTGGTTTTGAATTTGGAGACTGTTGAGTTCTTATTTTATTTTTCAAGGAATCTTATTTTCTCAAGATTAAGAAATTTCTACATTCGCTCGTGATTTAAAACTAGTTGAAGTTCGGTTTTAATTTGGAGTCATTTTTAGAGTTTATTTTCGATGTTTATTTTGGAATTATTTACTGAAATTTTCTGGGGCTTACAGATTTGAATTTGTTTTAAATTGTAATTTATGTAATAAAAGTATTAAATGTAATAATTTGTTAAGAGACAAAGATTTCTTGGGAAAGAAAATGTAATGGAGTGTTTATAAGGTTGTAAGACTAGGTTATGGGTTCTGTGTATAGTAGGTTGTACTTGTGAATAGTAATAAATAGTAGACAAGACATTTACTTTACCGGTAGTAAAGAAAATATGAGAAAAAGGCTATAACTGAAATTTTTATAACCCGAAAAATTATAAAACGTATATTTTTTAATTCCTTATAAAATTTCGGTTCTAAAGAGTATTCTGGAATTTTTTTTTAATTCCTAGTTTTAGGGCTCGCTTTCCGTAATAGAGCTTGAAAAGGCCCGGAATAGAAAATTTTTTCGAAATCGGAACTTTTATTGTTTGAAATATACTTTAGAACAATATTCTACATTAAATTATTTTACAAAAATTATTTTAGTTGAAATCAAAGAAAAGCCGGATCCAGGGTTCCTAGGTTTCCCCTTTAAGCTTAAACTAATCCGGTTTAGGGTTTTGGTTTCTGATTTTCGATTTCCGGAGTTTACTCGGTTACTAGAAAAACTGGGTTCACATATAACCCGAAAAATTATATAACTGATATATTAGGAAATCTTATGAAATTACGAATCTATCAGTACTAATATCATATATTTAATATTTCGAATCCCGGGGTACGCTTTTCGAAATCTGTACCCGATTGGGTTCAAAATAGATTGAAAATCCGCTAATCTTATCTTTTAAAACATCCTAATATCATCACGGCCTAAACTACGCCCTTTACTCATATTCCGACTCGTTAGCTTAGGAATATGGGATTGTCGGATTTAAACTACTAGGGTTTCCTGGGAATTATTGACTTAGGTTTTTCGGTTGACTTTTCGGTTTAGAACCCTGCCAATTTGGAATATGATACCTATACAACATATTTAATTTGAGAATATTTATTTTAAATTTTATTTTCGTAAGTATTCATTATCTCTTTAACGCTTTCGGAATTCTGAAATTAGGTTTTATACCCAAAGGTTTATTGTTACTTACTGTTTAATAATTTGTTTTTAGGTTCTATATTACCCGATTTTACAAGTCAGGGTTAAGCATAAAATTTGTTATACGTAGTGGTTTTGGATTTAAAAACTATTAAGTTCTTATTTTACTTTTAAGGTTTTCTTTTCCTTCAAGATTTTAATTGGGAGTTATTTTTAAAGTTTATTTGAAATGTTTATTTTGGAATTATTTACTGTAATTTTCCGGGGCTTACATCCTCCCACCTTAAAGAAATTTTTGTCCGCAAAACTTGTTATGGGTGTATTATTTATTAAGAAAGATTGTGAATTTCAAGTTATACCCCTAGCACCGGTTTTTGCTTTGGTTTGTATCATATCTAAATTCTTTTATGATAGATGTTTTATGCAATATAGCACATACAATTACTAAGATTGCTGCTTAGTGATTCCAACCTTCACTTACATGATCTTTTTGGAAAACGACACGGAGTTGACTCAAGATCACAGACGACTTGACTCGACCGACACTAAACGACTCACGACCACACGACCTTTCATGACTCAATTACTTTGACCAATGAAGGTTGTACTTTGAGATCCATATTTCTCTAAATCATTGAGGTCACCATTGTTTTAAACTCTCATTACTGTGATCATCTTGATGGGGCTGAAATCAAAAGATCTCATTGCTTTATTGTAAAATTTTTACTTACGAAGATTTTATGGAGTTTTGGTAATTGAGATTTGTTTGCTGCAATTCCAACTCTTATGTCACGGCCATCATAGATTTTCGATCTTTCAAGGTTCTTCATGTACAAGAAGTTGTATGAGGGGTATCTTAGAATTTGTTAAATTAATCAAGTTTTGTTTTAGTTTCCATCGTTGGCTCATACTAGCTGTTAATGGTCTTGAACTTTCCTATTTTTAGTCTAGCTATTTAAATTCTAGAGCATTTCTAACAACCTATCTTCTCATCATTTGGTATATACAGTCGTCCCTTCATTTTTATTACATCCTCATCATCTATCGTGAAATCAGTATATTATCCTTCTTGAATTCCTTTCTTTGTTCTCTATATCATCTCATCATAACGCTGAGCTCCGTTGATTCTTTCTACTAAAGTGGGTTTCATCTCCAAATTTGTTATTTCCATCTCAGTGTCTCTTTCAGTGAACTCGATACTTACCCTTTCAAACTCTTTCACTAATTTCTTTCGATTAGTAAGCAATACGGCTACTTTTCCGTGGTCCTTACAACTTTAAGCATCAACAACCGCATTTGCTTTCCTTGGGCAAGATTTAATCCCTAAATCTTAATCCTTGATTAGTCTGAACCATCGTCTTTGTCTTATGTTCAACTCCTTGTATGTGAACAAATAATTTAGGCTCTTGTAGTCAGTGTAAATCCCACATCTTTAAAGCGAACACAACTGGGGCTAAATCCAAATCATGTATAGGGTAATTCTATTCGTATGGCTGTAACTGTTCTAAGGCATAGGCGATCACTTTCCCTCTTGCATGTGTGCACATCCGAGACCACTTCTCGATGCATCGCTACAAACTGTGTAGGGCTTCTCAGGATTTGGTAGTACCGATATCAAAGCAAAAACAAGTCTTTGCTTAAGTTTTTGAAAGCTTTGGTACCTCTTTTCTATCCATGTAAACTTTTCGCTCTTTTTGGGTTTGTCACGCCTGAAGGGTACCCTAAACGTGGCAGTCGCCGTACATAATATTAAAGCCTAAGAATGACCACCTCAGTTCACGAAGGCTTCTATACTATGTACAAGGCGTCTAACATAAAGGAGACACATCGGAATGATACATTTTATGTTGATACAACTGAGTAACAATGTAAAGGAAATACAAATTTACTATACTTCAGATACAAATCACTATACTTCAAATACAATCATTCAACTTCGATTACATTCATCCACAGACTTCCCTACATAAACTATTACAAGACAAATCATAAAACTAGCTGATAACTTCAAACATTCGTATTCTTTGCTGAAATCCCGGAGTCATATCTGGCTCCAACCAAATCAGTCCCCACTTTGCATTCTTGAGATAACCTGTTCATTTAAATAACTACAGGGATATAAGCTACACTAGCTTAGTGAGAATTTCCTTAATCCTGTACCATTACAATCAAGTTATAATCAATCATATGCTATGCATGAACAAACACGTGAGCAAGCAATTATGCATGGGTATCCGGAACCCACACACAGAACGGATTTACGCCTACGTATCTTGGGTTAGAATGGTATTGAGTCTACACGACCGCATCTAGTCCCAAGCCCTCGGCTCTTAGCACTCGACTTGGCTAGGCTCATCCAAGAATGCATCCACATGCGCCTTAGTACCCCTGAATGAGCTCTGGCACCGGGCTCGTTATCCAAACGAGGCAACAACGGACCATACCGATCGACCTGCGTAGGAGTAGCATGCTACCAAATGCAATATGTCGATGCGATGCATGACCAATTTAATTTTTTGCTTAGGTCAAAAATATTTATACATTCTTTAGAGTGACCAACCAATATCACACATATAACAGAAATAATATGAACGGTGCAGTTATTCAATCAAATCGTGGTTTCGATATGCTTTAGTATTCTTTAGCATACATTCATCATAGTCTCATCATATCTCCCATCCCCATTCATATCGATTTATCTTGTTCCTATAATTCTAATGCAACTAACTACAAGCACAATCAAGGTAACAAAACAAGGAGAAAACTCACTCGGCCATTGGATCACCGTCTTCTAGTAATAATAATTCGGTGGTAGGGAATCGTCGATCTGGGATCTCTAAAAAGGAAGAAATACTTTAATAAGTATTTCATCACTTAACTAATCCAAACTATCTCATTCAAACTATCAAATTCGCAATTCGCGTCCTAAGCGGGAATTCCAACTTAAAACGGCCATAACTTGGTCATTTTAACTCGGAATCTCGCAAATTATATATCGATTTCTATCTACTTCGAAAGATCTATCTAATTCTAATATATTTTCAAGTTTTGAAAACTTTGAAGCTTCGAAAAGTTCGGATCAGATTAGGGCAGCAACAATTTCAATTTCCGAAAAATAGCTTTGTAAATGTTTGTAATGTTCCTACTATATAAATTAGCTATACATGCAATATGGTGATTTCCTAACATGAATGGCATGAAATGAGTTTCATGTATGCATGATCTTGATGATTTTTGGTAAAAGAAAATTTGGAACTCCTTATTTTGCAAGACTTCAACTATAACTACTTTTTGAAAATCTAGTTTTCTAACTTTGATCATTTCCATTTGTTTTGGATTTATTACTTAAGAAAATATAATTATTTTTGTCAAAATTGAGTCTTCATTATATATACTTATGACCTTCATTTCTTCATAAAAATTTCCATTTTACACTTGGTAAACATGTTTTCAAGTAGGGTTGATTCCAAAATCCGAATTTGGTAAAAATTAGTTTTTTGAGTGATTCCTTTGAGTAAAAATCATTTGATATTTAGAAAATTAGGGCTCAATCATACATAAACACTAAGGACTTCATTCTTACACAAAAATTTTCATTTTACACTTTGCAAATATGTTTTCCAATATGATTTACTCAAAAATCCGAATTTTAGAAAATCCACTTTTTAAATTATTCATTTGGGAAAAGCTTGTTTAATGCATTAAAATTTAAAACTTTACTACATCTATTGTCTAAGGACTTCATTTAACACATAAAAATTGCAATTTGAGCTCAAATACTAAGTGATTACATATGCATTATCTTAAATTACGAATTTGACAATTTGATCACTAACTCAAATTTTTCCATTTTAATTCCATTACTTGTTTTACACATTACTCATGCCTAAACTCATTTTAACTTGTAAAAATCATTACTTAATGATACCTATTACCTATATTCATTTTTCACATAAAACATGAGTTTTGGAGTTGATAAATGGGTTTTAAAAATTGGTCTTGGTTGGGATCCGAATTTAGAAAATTTATTTTTGGTCATATCTTTTGATAAAATCTATCTAAGCTTATGAAAATCCATTCCTTACATATCCTATCTTATGAGCCTTTCATTTCTTAAATAAAACTTCATTTTTGAGTTGGAAAACATGTTTTTAAAATATGTCTTGACCAAAATCCGAAAATAGAATTTTTATTTTGAAAATCACTTTTGATTCTTGTAAAAAGAAGTTTTGATGATACATATATTAAGCCTTCATTTTCTTAAGTAAAATTTATATTTTGACACTTGGAAAGTGGTTTTTAAATATGGGTCTTGCCAAAATACGAATTTCACTACTTTTGTTCAAGTTCAAATCTAAGATCTACACATAATATGAACATACATCTAAAAGAAACCCATGGTAATGAACTATAAACTCATAGATCTAAACTTTACTTATCAAAATCATTTATTTATGTTGTCTATACCTTAAGCCCTTCATTTTAAATGAAAAATACACATTTTGAAGTTGAAAAATCACTTTTCTAAATATGGTCCCATTTTCATCCGAATTTTCAAAAATCATTTTGCTTGAAAATAAAATAGATCTTGAGTTTCCTACAACTTTCCTACCATCATCATGTTATAGCAAGTTGTTCATGAACATAAACAAAGGTCTAATGCATTTATGAACTCAAAACACTAGATCTAGTCTTTTAAACTAGTTTTAAATAAATGAATCACTAAGATGAATATGTGGATGATATATCTATGCATAAATCATAAGAAATAACAAATATAACAACTTAAATAACAAGATCTATGGCATAAAAAATCAAAGCTATAAAAATTTAGATCTACAATATATATCAACTTTAAACAAGAAAATAATTGAAATACAAGATAATAAAAGTAGAGAAAAGGAGTGTTTCATTCTTGGCATCATCATCCTAAGCTTTTAAGCTTATGGAAGGTCATTTGATGCATGAAACCTTCATTACACTTTACCTATATCACCTATGGAGGCTTTGAGATGAAGATTTGCTTAAAAATCTTCAAGAAATATGGGTGGAAGCTAATGGAAGATGTGGGGGCAGCTTGGTTCTTGAAGAAACAAGAACAAGAAGAAGAAGAAAAGAGAGGAAATAGAGAGAAAAGGTTAAAGAATGAAAGGGGGAAAGTGAGTAAATGAAGGAGTGAGAGAAAATGAGTGTTTTAATTGTAAGAAAAGAAGGAAAAAAAATAAAACAAGGCAGCCATGTGTGTGTGTGTGTTGCACGTGAATGTGTAGGAGGGAGAGAGAGGAATTTTGTTGAATTTGACTTGAATTTAATTTGTATAATAAATGTGTATGTGTAGCATCTTTAAGAAGGAGTGGAAAATATTATTTTAGTCAATTAGGATTAAATAAAAGTACAATGGCAGCAAAGAAGGTCAAAAATTCTGCCAAGGTGTGTGGAATAATGTGTAGAAAATGAAGTGAAAGAAGTGATATGTGTAAAATGTACTTGAAGGTATGGGTTGTAAAAGTACTTTATTAATAAAATAAAAAAAATTGGAAAATTTATTTCAAACAATTGTAGCAGATTTTTCATAATTAAAATTAAATAATTATTTGAATTATTTTAGTATTTTAACAAATATGTTACCGGTACGGTCAAAATACGAGAATATGGGCAATAAATAATATTTTTATAACCCGAAAAAATTCTAAACATATATTTTATGAGAATAAAAATATTCTTAAAATATTTTTTCATTATTAAATTATTTTATTTTATTTTTAGTATCGGGTCTTAAACAGAATCTGATCCCGCAAAGACCCGAAACGAATTAAATTTTAGAAAAACAAAATTTTCTATAACATATAAAATATTTATCTAAAAATATAAGGCTTTATAAAAATAATAAAATTTTGTAATGAAATAAAAATGAATAGTGTAAATAACTAATCAATTACAGGTAATAATGGAAATATGATAAAAAGGTTATAATTGTAACTTTTATAACCCGAAAAATTTCATAACTGATATATTTAGAAATCTTATGAAATTACGAGTCTAAAGGTACTATTGGTATGTTTTTGATATCTCGAGGCCCGGGACACGCTTTTCGAAGTCTGTCTCCGAACGAGTTCGAAATAGGTAAAAAATTTACCAATCTGATATTTTTAAACAAACTTATATTACTATGAGCTATTCTATATATTTAAACTACATATCGGCCTCTAGGGTTAGGGGCACTAGATTGCCGAACTTACATTATTGTATTTCGATTAGGGTTTCTAGGTGATTTTCCGGTTTAGACCTTTGCCAATTTGGAAACTGATATTTATGTTCATACAACATATTTAATTTGAGAAGTTTATTTTAAATTTTATTTTTTTAAGTATTTATTATCTTTTAACGTTTTCGGAATTTTTGAATTGGGTTTCATTTTCGAAACTTAATCGTTATTTACTTTTTAATAATTTGTTTTTGAGCTTTATATTACCCGTTTTTATAAGTCGGAGTTAAATATGGAATTTTTCGTACGTAGTGGTTTTGAATTTGAAGACCACTGAGTTCTTATTTTATTTTTGAGGATTTTCATTTTCTCATGATTAAGAATTTTTTGGATTCATTCATGATTTAGGACTTATCGAAGTTCGGTTTTAATTTGGAGTGATTTTTAGGGTTTATTCTCGAAGTTCATCTTGGAATTATTTATTGAAATTTTCCGGGGCTTACAGGGTTAATTAGGTCAAAGGTTTAGTTATCTTGAAGAAATCCTTAACAAATTTCTATTATACTCTGCCAAACCTGAAAAGCTTCTTACTACCGTCACTGTTTTAGGTGGTTTCCAATCCATCGTGACCTTTATCCCTTCAGGGTCCACTGATATATACTCATTGGATACTATGTGGCCCCAAAAATGAAACCTTACCCAACTAAGAATCATACTTGGAGGACTTGGTGTATAACTTGTGTTTTCTTTAGGTTTTTAATGCCATGCATAGGTGTCCTTCATGTTGCTTGTGCGTCCTTGAGTAGATAAGGATATCATCAATAAAAACTATAACACACTTATCTAATAAAGGCATACACGCTCGGTTTATCCAATCCATGAACACAATCGGAGCAATTGTTAATCCAATGACATCATCAAGAATTTATAATGCCCATATCTAATAAAGGCTTACACGCTCGGTTTATCTTGTACGACCTTGGGGGTGGCGGCGGAGGTAAAGGTACGGTGTGAGATTGCGAATTTCCAGGCATTGGCATAGCCACATATGCCTGTTATGCTGAGGGTAGAGTAGGCGTTGGAGCAGGTGTCACGCCGTTGGAGCAGGTGTCACGCCCTAAAGGGTACCTTAAACATGGCAGTCTGCCACATATGGTATTAAAAACTTAAGAATGGCTTCCCGAAGTCATGCGAAAGTTTCAACACCATATGTAAGGCGTCTATCACAACAATAAGAGACACCGGTAGGATGTATAGTTCGCGATAGTATATATAACGTACAAGAAATCTAGATAATCAGCCAATTTAACATTAAGAGAATATAATCCTTACATCATCTTAGGGGTTTTCCCCTATAATTCTCCAACCAATCATAATAACAGCTTAGTCTTTCACATAGGGAAATATTGCTATTACCAAAAGATATTAAAGGATATTTAGCCTAAGATCTTCAAAAGATTTCCAGAAGCTCCCCAAAACATAATCCCACTCGAGTGTATGAAGTCCTCGGGCATTAAGAGATATTGGTCCTGTTACAACAAAGTCTATCAGAGTATAAGCATAACTAGCTTAGTGAGATTATTCCTGAATTAATGTACTCATATTAATAATTTCAAACAAGTTATTAAACAAGCATATGAATGCATCAAGCAAATCAACAAACAATACATATGATCTACTAGAAATCATATGTTTGAATGGATTTACCCCTCCATGCAGGGTTAGGTGTTTCAGGCTCTTTAAAACCCATCTTTAAAATTTAACTTATGTAGATTATTTCAGGTGCCTACTCGCCCATCTTGAAATTGTTCTTTCAGGCTCTTAATCACCAATCTTGCAGATTTATGGCTCCTGTAAACCCGGCTACTATACTCTTGTCCCATCGAGTACAGTAGCTCATGAGATGAAACTAACTACGTGATATGCATGAATCAATTAATACAACTCATAATATATTATTAGAGTAATTTAAAGGTAATCACAAAATTTGCACACATTCCAACATAATAATAGTAAAACAAAAGTTAATTAACAACGATTCATGTCTCGGTATGCTTAGCATTCTTTCAACCAATATTATCATACATAATTCAATTTCATCTTTTCCTACTTCTAGTGCCTCTAGTTACAAACATAAACAAGTACGTAAAAGGTAGGAAATAAACTCACTCGGCCATGGGGATATTTCTTTCTTACGGATGAGTCGATCAGTAAATCCACTAATCAAAATAATCCTCCAGATATGAATACTCCTCCTCAGGATCACCTAATAAAGAAGAATACCCATAATGAGTATTTCTTGTTGATTCTATGATACTTATCAAAAACTATGTCATAAAATCGTTAAAATTCGTATAGAAGGTTATTTCAACTTAAAATGGCAAATAATATACCGTTTTCTATCTACTCGAAAAGATCTATCCATTTCTAAGGTTATTTTTGTTATAAAAATCCATTTGGGTTGCAAACTACTACGGTACAGAATAGATACGAATTTATAGTTCACAAAATATGATTTTTCTAAACTTTTCTTTACTCAAAAATCCTTAAGCAAAATTTATGAATATATATATAATGGAAAAATCCTTTGAACATATATATACACTCATATTGTATGCATGATTTTTTTTGTAGTGTTGTCTCAATATTGATATTTCATAAACAATTTGTCTTTAAGGGTTTTAAAAGATAAAACTTTTGAAAATTTCTCCTTTTTGAATTGTTAGAAGAAAAACTAAAATATACTTAGGTTGTTATGAGTGAGTGTCTTCCTATTATAATTCCATTTCCTATCTTTTCAAAAGTAAATTTGGTTCTTTAAGTTATTTACTAACTTCATTTCTAGTGATTGAAAAATGAGCTTTTCAAAATATTCCTTAAGTTTTGGTGTGGTCAAATATTTGGAGTTGTGTTGAATGTATGTTTTCTTCTCATTTTTATATTCTTTTTCTTCTTTTAGAAAATAAGTGTACTTTCAAAATTTTACTTTCTTGGCAAATTTTATTTTTCTAAGTTGGTTCCTAAAATAGTGAGTTGATTTTACCTTAGCTTGAAAACTTGTTTAATTCTTAATATTTGTCAAGTGGTAGAATAATTATTTTAGATAAGTTTATAAGAAAAGCTTTCTTAATAAAGAATTGTTAATATTAGAACTTAACAAATTTCATTTTGATTTTGAAAAGAGAATAACAATATAAAAATTAAGTTTTGAAGAAACTTTCTTAGTATGTGATTTTTGAAGTCTATAGTGAAACTATTTAAGTTTTATAAAAGATATGGTTAAGTTAAAATCTTAAGTTTAATGCTAAAAATTCTATCTTTATGGAGTATTTAGTTTGATTTATAAAAGAAATGAGTTCCTTTTATTATTTTGAAGAAACCTTCACTTCTTCTAGAATTTATTATTAGCTTATCTTTTGAAAAGAGTTTATTAAAAACAAAACTTAGATCTTTTGTTGAAAATTTCTTTGTTAAGAAATCTAGTTTATTTTTCTTTATTTAAGAAAGAACCCATTTTTATTTTTATTTAAGACAACAATATTCTAACCATGCATGAATATGATTATGTAGCAATGTAAAAGTAAGAATAACACATAATAAGATAGAAAGAAATACTCATAAGCAAGTAAACATAATAAATTGGTCAAGCATTGGGAACTTTAGCTTCATCAAGATATCCCGATCATGTATTGGGAGCCTTAGCTTCATCAAGGCAACCCGGGACTAAGAATAGACTAGTCCCAAAAGAAAAGGAAGAAAATCGTTTTGACTTGATATGGACAAGTCTAAGACTAGAAAGACTACTCTTAATAAATTGCATGAAATAAATAAATTACAAAGCATGAAAATAAATAAATAACAAGTGAGCTTATATGCTCTAAAGAAATATATATATATTATATATACATAATACTATATAGAGGTTAGATTAGAGCAAAAATTATAATAACAATAATAACAACATCATAATAACATAATGTAAAATATGAACATGAACAATAAAAAAACATGAACATATTGTTGCTTCTTTAACTCATATGAATCTAAGAAACATACACTAAGCTCATGCTAAGTTGTATGAACATGATAAAGAATATAGGTAGGATTTTTAACCCAAGGTTTAATGGAGGATTTGACAAGAGATGAATGGGTAGTGTGTTTGTTATTTTTCTTGACGAGTATAATTGGTAGTGAGTGTTTTGAGAGGGAATTGTTGGAGAGAGGTTTTGAGAGGAAATTTTGATAGAGTTTGTTATGTAGAATGAATGTGAAAGAATGAAGGAGGAAGGGATATTTATAGAATTTTGGAGTGGAAATTTAGATGTAATAAAATAATTGAAAAAGAAAATAAACGAAGGGAAGGAAGGAGACTTACCATGGAGGAAAGGAGAGAGTGATTGATAATGTTTTACTTGAAGAATAATTAATGTAAGATATGATTTGATATAAATGTATTGGAAATATAAAAATAAGAAAATAGGTATGTAGGTAGTAAAAAATAGTGTAAGAAAAAGTAGAGATAATTAAATAGTAATGAATAGTAAAAAAATGTTATGAATAATAGACTAGACAAAATAAAATACTGGTAGTAATAAAAATACATGAAAACAAGCTATATCTGATATTTTTTAGTACCAAAAAATTCTAAAACTAATATTTTGAAATCCTTGTTTAATATGAGTCTTTTGGTGTTATTGGAATATTTTTATTATTCCAAGCTCTGAGACATACTTTTCGAGAACTAATCCCGTTTGAGTCCGAAGGACACTTGAAATTCACTAATATGATATTTTTATACTTCCTAATATTATTATGAACTCTTATAAGCTATTAACTCACTTTCATTTTCTAGGGTTTGAGAGCGCGGGATTGCCAGAGTTGGAATTATTTGATTATCTTGATCTTTGTTGGCTTTTGAAACTTCAGTTTGACTAGGGTAAAGGTTTAATCCAACTTTACCCTAGAAATTGAGGGTTTACCTCAAGGATCGGCTAGATGGATTGTCTCACGCTCGGATTTTTGAATCGAACGATTATTGAATTTTCTATTTTTTTTTAAGATCCTCTTATGAATCCCGTGATCGATATTGTTTAAGGTTCAATTTCAACTTGGTCAGACTTTAGGGTTTCGATTCCGTATTCTAACATTCTCAAAAAATTCAAGGGTTTACAGCAGGAGCAGGAGCAGGCATAGTTTGTCAAATGGCCTCAAGCACTTGTGCCAGTTGCCCTAAAATCGCTTGTAAAGTAGCTTAAGCATCGGCCATGGGTGGGTTTGGCGGCAGTGTTGCTTGTTGCTCTCCCCCCATATTTGGTTCATTTGACGCACTTTGCTCTTGGCGTCTCCTTCCTCTACTACGGTTGTGTTACGTTTTAATTAACTTAGTTAAGTAATCTTCCAGTAACATTATTAACATTTTCTATTGAGATTCAGAAATGTTGGAAATTCTTATATAAGCGAGTAATATAAAAGCAAAGTATAATTTAAGGAACTTAAATAAAGAAATCTCAACTTCATAAAACATAACATAACTTTTCATTAGAACTTCAACTGTAAGTACAAAGACCTTTACATTGGAATTGAAATCAAAACATATAGATTCAAAGCATCACAACAAACAACAACCATAGACAATATCCAGAACAACAAAAGTTACTATGACCTATCTTTCAAGGTCGTAACTATAAAATTCAGCTTAGACTTGTGGGTCAAAACATGGGTCCCATTTCCTCCTTAAATTCTCATATTTTCTTTTGTAAACTACTTCTTCTCCTTCTTTATCCTTATTTCCATCAAATGGGGTAACAACCTCATCATCTATCTCATCACTTCTTCTCATGGGTTTGTCACGCCCTATGATGGTATCCTAAACGTAACAGTCCGCCACATACCATAGAAGATCTCGAATTACTATCCAAGTCTTTTGAGAGTCTTGTATAGACATAAGGCGTACATTTACGACAATAGAATACTCTATTCAATGGAGTTAAAGAGTTTAATTCGACATTCAATAGCATTAGATAATAAATCAAATGCATAGGCAATATGTTACAATTTTCTAAGGGCATTTCCCCGCAAAAGAATATTTAAAGGTCCATTACAATTATCCAGAGTCTCTTGGTTTCTCTGTGGAAGTCTAAACAAATCTGAATATAACTTCTATAGAAAACGCCTAGCTCCTGTACCTGAGCTGTAGCCTATCTCGATCTAAGCCATATAAACTCGTGCTAGAATAGATAGAAACTATAGGGGCATATGCTATACTAGCTTAGTGAGTGAAAACTTCATGATCACAAATATAACACATCAATCAAACAAGTGATTAATCAGACAAATGATATACATCAAACACGTGAATTCATCAAACATATGACCAGTCGGAAATCATAAATGGATGGACTTACGCCCTCCATCCCGGGTTAGCAGTTTAGCAAATCCTGCGGTACGACGCCGTTTAGGCTCACGGTCAACCAACTTATATTTCGTTTTATGGATCACGATAAACCAACTTATACATTGTTTAGGATCACGAAAAACCAACAAATGCTAATGCTCCATCCCCATTGTGATATGAATGAGTTCCAATTCATCTTCAATTCCGAATAATCAATTATACCAATTCTTTTAAGTCATCAATCAATATCTGTAGACAGTCAATCCTAATTCATCTATACAAGCAACGATTAATCATCTGGTTTCGATATTCTTTAAATTCAAGTTCTCATAACAACATCAAACATATATAATTCACGTTCAACCCCATCATGCCTACTCATTTTATCTTTGCCAAGTATCTAGTGCAACTATCATTATAATCACAAGCAATAATTGAAATCGAAAGTGATACTCACTCGGCCATGGTTCAACGGTCTTTTAGTAGTAATAGTCCAGTGGTAAGGATTCGTCGGTTTCGAGATCACTAACAAGGAAGAAATACCCTAATAAGTATTTCATCACTTAACTAATCCAAACTATATATCAAAACCAATCAAAATCGTAATTCTCGCTATTTGCGGAAGTCTCGACTTAAAACGGCTATAACTTAGTCATTTTAACTCGGAATTTCACAAATTATATATCGATTTCTATCTAATTCGAAAGATCTATCTAATTCTAATATTATTTTAAAGTTTTGAAATTATTTAGGTCATGAAACAGAGGGATCAGATCTGATCAGTAACGATCTCCATTTCCGAAAAATAGTTTTGTAATTGTTTGAAATGTTCCTATTTGATAATTCAAGTATACATGAAATATGAATGATTTCCTAACATGGATGACATGTGATGAGTTTGATGTATGCATGATCTTGATGATTTTTGCTAAAGGAAAATTTTGTAACTTTTATTTTGCAAAACCACAATAACAACTACTTATGAAAATCTAGTTTTCCAACTTTGACAACATACTTGTGTTTTGGAATTCATTCTTAGGAATTTTTAGTTATCTTAGTTAAAATTGAGTCTTCATAACATATACTACTAAAACCTTCATTTTTACATAGAAATTTTCATTTCACACGTTGTAAATATGTTTTCAAATAGGATTTACTCAAAAATCCGAATTTTTGGAAATCTACTTTTTGAATGATTCCTTTGGGAAAAACTTGTTTAATGCATTAAAATTTAAGACTTTACTATACCTACTACTTAAGGACTTCATTTAATACATAAAACTTTTATTTTGAGCTTGGTTAATAGGTGTTTTGATGGGCATCATCCAAAGTTACGAATTTCACAAGTTGACTAATAACTCAAAATTTTCTATCTTGTTTCTACTCTTTGTTTTACACATTAATCTCATCAAAACCCATTTCAACTTATGAAAATCACTACTTAATGATACCTATTACCTATACCCTTCATTGTTCACATAAAACACAAGTTTTAAAGTTGATACAAGGGTTTTCAAAATATGGCTTTGAAGTCATACGAATTTTCTTTTGAACATTTCTAACAAAAGCTTTTCCTTTTTGAGTTCTTTGTCTTATCTACATAAAGATCTACTAACTACGACATTTATATATACAAGATAAAGTCTTATGAGCATTAATGCTTGAAGATACAAAATATTTATGTGAACATGAATGTCAAGCATAATATGAGTGTCAAAGTGCTAGATCTACTACTTATAATGCATGAAAAGGAGTTTAAGAATATAAACATATATTTTTATGCAAGATCTCTACTTCTATATGCACGAACATGATAATATCTCAACAAAAAACTCATCAAACACAAGATCGACTCTTGTGATGGCTTGATATTCATATATTAGCATTTTCTTATCCCTGGCAAATGCTTATGGGGATTTAAGGTGAAAATACACATGAATAATCTTGCCATTACAAGATCAAATGGTAGGAAAGCTAAGCATCACCTAAAGTTGGATTAAGTGAAGAAATGAAGAAAATGAAGCTTGTGTGTGTGTGTGAGATGATAGGAGAGCTCACGGCAATGAGATGAAAATAAAGAGAGTTTTGTGATTTTTTGAACAATTGAAATAAAGTGAAGGAGAGAGAAAGTTAAGGATTATTTATATTAAGTGAATTAGGGTTTGTTTAAGTAGTAAAAGGAGATAAAATAAATCAATTTGCGGCATAAAGGGGGGTCATGCGCCAGCCAAGTGAGGGGAAAGAGAGAGGGAGAGTTGAAATTATTTGAATTTGTAATTTATGTAATAAAATATATTAAATGTGATAATTTATTTAAGAGACAAAAATTTCTTGGAAAAGAAAATATAATGAGTGTTTATAAGGATGTAAGACCAGGGTACGGCTTGTTTATGTAGTAGGTTATACTTGTGAATACTGATAAATAGTAGACAAGACATTTACTTTACCGGTAGTAAAGAAAATACGGGAAAACGGCTATAAATGTAAATTTTATAACCCGAAAAATTATAAAATTTATATTTTTGAAATCCTTATAAAATTTTGGTTCTAAAGAGTACTCCAGAATATTTTTCTGAGTTTCTAGTTTCAGGGCTCGCTTTTCCGTAATGGAGCTCGGGAAGGCCCGGAATAGAAAATTTTTCGAAATCAAAACTTTTTATGGTTTGAAATATAATTTAAAACAATATTCCACATTAAATTATTTTATAAAAGTTCTTTTAATATAAAACCGAAGGAAAGCTCGATCTAGGGTTTCTAGGTTTTTCTCACAAAGTTTGAACTAATCCGGTTTAAAATTTCGTTTTTCGATTTTCGAAGTTTACTTGATTACTAGGAAAACCGGGGTTTGCAACCTTCCCACCTTAAACAGAGTTTTGTCCTTAAAACTGAACTGATGTACCTTGTCCTTCAAACAACTCGGGGTACTTCCTCTGGATCTCCTCTTCAGCTTCCCAAGTTGCTTCCTTGGAGGCATAATTTCCCCACAACACCTTAACATAATGAATTTCCTTATTCCATAGCTTTTGGGTTTTCTTGTCCGAAATCTTTATGGGATGTTCTTCATATGTCAAATTCTCTTTCAGCTGAATGGGTTCCAATTCCAAAATCCTTTCCGGGTCAAGTACATACTTTCTTAATACCGACACATGGAACACGTTGTGAATTCCTGACAAGTTTGGTGGTAAGGCTAGCCGGTACGCTAGATCTCCGATTCTTTCCAGAATTTCAAAGGGTCCAATATATATCGGGCTCAACTTTCCTTGTGTACGTATTCTCCTTATGCTTTTAATCGGACTTGTCTTTAGGTACACATGGTCGCCCACTTTAAATTCGAGTTCCCTTCTTTTTAAATCCGCCCAACTCTTTTGCCTGTCTTGAGCCTCTTTAATTTTCCGTTGGATTACCCTCACCTTATCGGCCGCTTCTTATACCAATTCTGACCCAATAGCTAACTTTTCCACATCATCCCAAAATAGAGGGGACCTTCAACGTCGTCCATGTAAGGCTTCGTAGGGTGGCATTTGAATAGTTGAGTGGTAGCTATTGTTGTAAGCAAACTCGATGAGAGGTATGTGGTTATTCCAGCTCCCTTTGAATTCCAACACACGGGCTCTTAACATGCCTTCCAGGGTTTGGATTGTCCGCTCAGATTGTCCATCAGTTTGAGGTTGGTATGCCGTACTGAAGTGCAATTTGGTACCCAAGCTCTTTCGTAGACTTATCCAGAACTTAGACACAAATCTCGGGTCTCTATCTGAAATGATTCCTGCTGGTATGCCGTGTAGCCGCACAATCTCTTGAATGTAGATCTTAGCCAGCTTGTCCATTGAATAAGTCATGTTAATGGGTAAGAAGTATGCTGACTTAGTTAACCGATCCACTATTACCCATACGGCATCACAGCCTAAAGAAGTCTTTGGAAAACCACACACAAAGTCTATGGATATCTGATCCCACTTCCATTCGGGGATGGGTAAAGGCTTTAACAATCCTCCTGGCCTTTGGTGTTTTACTTTCACCTGTTGACAAACCGGACACTTCATTACATATTCTACTATATCCCTCTTCATGCCATTCCACTAATAGTGGCTTTTCAAATCCTGGTACATCTTGGTACCTCCAGGATGCACGGTACCCAGAGTTATGGGCTTCACTCATTATTTCTTTTCTTAATTTTCTATCTTCCGGCACACACAATCTCCCCTTCATTCTAATCACATCCTCATCGTCTATTGCAAAGTCTAGATATTTCCCCACTTGGGTTTCCTTTTTAATCCTTTGTATTACTTCGTCATACCTTTGGGCCTCTTTGATTCTTTCAATCAAGGTTGGTTCCACTACCAGATTAGCTATCTCAAGCTCTGCACTTTGGTCTATGAACTCAATCCTCAATTTCTCAAAATCTCTAATCAGATCTC
This sequence comes from Combretum micranthum, assembly GCA_024138025.1. Taxonomy (NCBI): domain Eukaryota; kingdom Viridiplantae; phylum Streptophyta; class Magnoliopsida; order Myrtales; family Combretaceae; genus Combretum; species Combretum micranthum. The sequence continues at coordinate 63,711 of JAMXBD010004000.1, read as the reverse complement.
TTTGGCTCGTGATTAAAGCAGCTACCTCCCCATAATTTTTTCGACTTAAGGCATCCGTAACTGCATTAACTTTCTCTGGACAGTAGTTTGTTCCCAGATCGTAGCCTTTTATCAGTTCCAACCATCTTCTCTGCCTCATGTTCAATTCCTTTTGTGTGAACAAATACTTAAGACTCTTGTGATCTGTGTATACTTCACACCTTTGTCCATATAAATAATGTCTCCAAAGTTTCAAGGCAAAGACAACCGCGGCCAATTCCAGATCATGCGTAGGGTAGTTCTGCTCGTAGGGTCTTAACTGTCGAGAGGCATAGGCAATAACCTTTCCTTCTTGCATTAGTACACATCCAAGGCCATTCCTTGAAGCGTCACTATGCACCGTATAAGACTTTTCCGGGTCTGGTAGAACTAAGATTGGTGCTGATACCAACCGTTGTTTTAATTCTTGGAAACTCTATTCTCTTTTATCTGTCCAAACAAAATTTTCATTCTTTTGCGTTAATTGAGTCAGTGGCTTGGCTATTTTTGAAAAATATTTCACAAACTTGCTATAATAGCCAGCCAATCCCAAGAAACTTCTTACTTCGGTAACTGTTTGTGGTTGTTTCCATTCCACTACAGCCTTAATCTTTTAGGGTCTACTGATATTTCCTCTCCCGTTACTACATGTCCAAGAAAAGATATCTTATCTAACCAAAAATCACATTTGGATAATTTGGCGTACTTGTTTTCTCTCAAAGTTTGTAACGCCATCCGAAGATGTTCTTCATGTTGTTCCTTAGTCTTGGAGTATATCAAAATATCATCAATGAAGACGATTACACACTTATCCAAAAGCGGCTTGTAGACCTTGTTCATAAGATCCATAAATGCAGTTGGTGCATTGGTCAGTCCAAAACATCACCAGAAACTCATAATGTTTGTAACGAGTACAGAAAGCCATCTTTGTTATATCCTCAGCTTAATTCTTAACTGATGATATTTTGAGCGTAGATTAATGCGTGAGAACACGCACACTCCTTGTAGTTGATCAAAAAAATCATTAATCCTTGGTAAAGGGTATCGATTCTTGATTGTTACCTTGTTTAGCTTACGATAATCGATACACAACCTCATCGATCCGTCCTTTTTCTTTACAAACAGGACAGATGCGCCTCATGGCAACACACTTGGTCTTATGAATTTCTGATCCAAGAGTTCTTGTAGTTGGGTCTTTAGCTCTTTTAACTCAGTCGGTGCCATCCGGTATGGTGCTTTAGATATCGGTTCAGTATCTGGAGCCAATACAATCTCAAAGTCAATTTCTCTTTTTGGTGGCAACCTAGGTAAGATTTCTGGAAACACATCCAAGTATTCGTTTACCACTGATATATCCTTTTCCTCCTGAGTTTCCTCCTCATCCAGAATACCTTCGATAGGCACTATCTCTTCATCTTCCATCATCAACTCAAAAGAATTTAACCCAAACTTTCTTGGGACTATGGTTTCTCCTACGAACTCCACTCCTTCTCCCGATTGATTATAGAAACTTACCATCCTCTTTTGGTAATCTACGATAGCTCTGACCTTGCTTAACCAGTTCATGCTAAGAATAACTTCATACTTATTCATCTCCAACATTATCAAATCACTCCTCGAATGATGCCTTTGAATCTCCAATGGGCAATCCTTTATTACTTCCCGAGTTGACACTACACTTCCGGTGGGTTTTAATTCTCAGGCTAACAGTAGTTGTGACTACAAGCAATCCAAGTTGCCCAGTCAAACTGGTGGTGACGAACGAGTGGGTCGCTCCCGTGTCAAACAGAACATAAGCCTTAATTTCATTCACCCGTATGTGCCCTGTGGTCAACAAACATCCATCACTGCTCGATCCTAACACACTCTCATTGCTACCTATTTTGGGGTTTTAGATTCTAGCTTTCCCATCTACAAATTTTAATTCCTTATAGAAAACTTGTTAAATAAAGAACTTTCAACTTAAGAGGGTTTTGTTACTAACCTATCACTAGGCCGCTATCCATGCCATCTCCTTGGTCCATGGCGGCCAACTCCACCTCCTCATCATCATCCTCTTCGACCATCCACTAGCCCTCAAAGTTGTAGAGTCTCATTCATGCATAGCTGATGTTGCACGGCTCCCGCTTTTACTCCCTAACCTCAAAGGGTTGGTATTGGTCGAAGTCCCAAATGGTCGAGCGGCCATACTTTTCCTTTGCAAGCATTCAGAGGCTAAGTGCCCCTTCTCTTTATAGATGAAGCAAGTCACGACCATTTTCTTTGGACATGTATAAACCATATGGCCAGACTCACCAAAAAATTAACACTTATTTCTCAGCTACAAGCATTGCCTAAGGACATGAGCCTCCTTGCACTTCCAGTAAGTGACACCGGCCTTTGACTGATTCGGCCTCCTACTAGCATTGTCCTTGAATCCATGATATGGCTTGTACCTCTTTCCTTTAAACCCTGAACTCGAGGCGTCGAATGGCCTCCTTCCAAACACTCTTTTGTCGGGTTCCTGGTATTTCCTTTTCCTGGCTCCTTCTATCACTCAAGCCTTTTCTACCAATTCTGGGTAGGTTCTCACTCCAAATTCTTCTAGTTTGATTCTTAATTCCTCATCCAGACCTCCCAGAAGTACTTGTTTCTTTAACTCCTCGCTGTCCTTAAAGGATTTAGCAGCATATTGTAGCAGGTGTGTAAACTCTGTCTCATACTATTCCACAGTCCTTCCCTTTTGCTTAACATGTAGGAAGTCTGCACTATATTTTACTCTTAAGCTGGAAGGAAAATAATTCTCCAAAAATTCTAATCAAAAGGACTCCTAAGTAATGGGTGGGGCTAAGCTTCTTCTCTTAGAGTCCCACCAGACTCTTGCATTTTATCTCAACATATATGTCCCATATTCCAACTGCAAATAGGGCAGAATCTCATAAGCATCAAAAGAGCGCTCAATCCGAGCTAGCCAATCCTCGGCCTCATCGGGCTTACCGAATGCCCTGTCAAAATATCAGTTACTCTATAAAGTCCGGTAAGGAGCTTCGATGAGTCCTTCGGTATGGTGGAGATGGTGGTAAAGGTGCATTGTAAAAATGCTCCTCCTATGGAGCAGGTGCCTCAGTAGTCACTTCTCGGGGATCTGCGGGTGGTGGTGGTAACAAAGTAGAATCCCTGACACTTTGTCCATGATGCGGGTTCTGATTTTGGTTTTGGTTCTAGATGAATGTGTAAAAGATTGGCCAATTGCCCAATTGCGTTCATCACATCACCTTGCAGATTTGGGGCACTACTCCCTGTTGGTTTGGTATAGCGGGTTGGTCAGCTTCGTTTAGGAGAGGTTCTTGCTCCCGATTTTGAATCTGTCGGTTTCGTCTGTTTGCACATTATTTAGTAACTTTTAGTGTCTTTTCAATGTTTTCAATTTTGCAAATGTTAATTCGTCAAACAAGATTCGTAACTTTAAGAAAATTCAAGAAACCAAAATCTCTTAATTGTAAATCAATCATATAAAACTTCATATAATCGTAAGGAAACCATAAAACAAAAGAACTCATATATAAAGAAATAAATTCACAAGTTCTGAATGATGGCATCAATGAATGAGTGCTCATGCAACTATATGTGGCTAATGCCATTTGTAGCTAATGCATAATGTGCATGATCATAAAAAGGACCATAACTTGTTTCCTTTGAAATAAACATGATCCTTCATTACTTTCACAAGCCATATAGGGAATTACATTGGAAATTTTCAGCTTACAAAATTTGGCAAGCTAAATCCTAGTTCTAGTCTTACACATCTTTTTCCTAGCCGAGAACAAAACATGATACAAGAAAAAGAAAAGAACAAAATACTAAATTGTCTAAAGAAAGCTAAGGCAAATTGGCATCCCGCATTGCCTACTACAAAAGAAAGAAAAGATTCCATTTGGACTCTATGGGTTGAGCTATCTTTCCACATCCTACTCATCACTTGAATCATCAGGGGTCGAATTAGGGAGTCGTCCCCTACTAGAAGAGCCATCGTCATCCTGACAGACAAACAGGTTGAGATACTCTCTTATAGTCATCCTCCTCCTCCTAGTGGGTCGGACTAGGGCCTCATGGTTGTGCTCCTCACTTTCCTCCTCTCTTCCCACTCCTCGATCTTCTCTCGGATTCACTTCCTCTTCATCAACTCTCACTTCCGGCTCATTCACCTGATTCTCCTCTATCTCAGGTTCCCTCCTAAGCCCTTCATCCATAATCTCTACTTCTATGGGTTCAAAAGCCACGGGTTCGGGAACCACCTCATCAATCACTGGAGGACGTTCATCTTCAATGTAAATATCTCTCCATAACAAAGGATCTATCTCAGGCTCTCTTCTCCCACTATCAGGAATCTCCAAGGCTTGGTTGAAATCCCAAACAATATGATTAGGTTTCGGGTTCATTTCTGCTTCTAATTCTATGGGTGGGGTGGGGTTCGAGGCACCACATTCTTGGCCTAACTAGGTCTTCTTCGGATCCTCTTCTTCTTTCTCTTCTTCCTCTTCTTCTCCTCTTCCTCATTTTCATTACCCTCCTCCAGTACAGGTGCGTTATTTAACTGCATGCCTACATCCCTAGCTAGTGGAGGTAGGATGGTTACATGTGGTGGGAGGATATCTAGGTAAACCGCATGCCACACAATATGATTCCATGCATCCGCTATGTTCCAGTCATGGTGGTCAGAAAGATTATCATGAGCATAAACATACAATGGTCCTATGGTGATCCACACCCTAAAGTCTAGAGGGGTCGGGTTCCCTTCGTTCTTCAAAATAAAGGTAGCCTCCCTAGTCATGGGCTCACGCCCTATTCTACCATGACTCTCTCTAGAGTGTATATCGTCTCCAATTTAGTCTAGCTCCTCCTTCTCATTGGATCATATCTCAATTGATCAATCACCCTGCCCATCTCGTGTATCTCAATCCTTCCTTCCACAATCTAAACATCTCCCTATGGTTCGGGGACTCCTTGCCAAAGCAAAGTCTTCGCATAATTTCCTCAATCTCAGTCGGTACTCTAGTAAAGTTTCATCATTTCTTTTGGTAAAGTTTCTAACCACGGGTCTCACCCAAGGAGACCGACAACTAGGGAAGACTCCTAATTATCCTATAGAAAGAGATGTTTTTAACTCCATTTTAACCTATTAGTTACCTTCTAGGTTTGATTTCTTTTTAGTTTTATTGTCTTGCTTTATAACCTAGCACTCTGATACCAACTTAAACTATCACGCCCCATAGGGGCATCATAAACGTAATAGTCCGCCACATACCATAGAAGACCTCGAATTACTATCCGAGTCTTTTACGAGTCTTGTATAAATGTAAGGTGTCTCTTTACGATAATAGAATACTCTATTCAATGGAATTAAAGAGTTTAATTCGGCATTCAATAGCATTAGATAATAAATCAAACGCATAGGCAATATGTTACAATTTCTAAGGGGCATTCCCGCAAAAGAATATTTAAAGATCTATTACAATCATCCAGAGTCTCTTGGTTTCTGTGGAAGTCTAAACAAATATGAATACAACTTCTATAGAAAACACCTAGCACCTGTACCTGAGCTGTAGCCTGTCTCGGTCTAAGCCATATAAACTCGTGCTGCAATAGATAGAAACTATAGGGGCGTAAGCTATACTAACTTAGTGAGTGAAAACTTCCATGATCACAATTATAACACATCAATCAAACAAATGATTAATCAGACAAATGATATGCATCAAACACGTGAATTCATCAAACATATAACTAGCCGAAAATCATATGTGGATGGACTTGCGCCCTCCATCCCGAGTTAGCAGATTAACGAATTCTGCAGTATGACACTGTTTAGGCTCACGGTCAACCAACTTATAGTTCGTTTTATGGATCACGATTAACTAACTCAATAATTCTTTTATGGATCATGATTACAACTTATACATCGTTTAGGATCATGGAAAACCAATAAATGCTAATGCTCCATCCCCATCGTGATATGAATGAGTTCCAATTCATCTTCAATTCCGAATAATCAATTATACCAATTCTTTTAAGTCATCAATCAATATCCGCAGACAGTCAATCCTAATTCATCTATACAAGCAACGATTAATCACCCGGTTTTGATATTCTTTAAATTCAAGTTCTCACAACAACATCAAACATATATAATTCCCGTTCAACCCCATCATGCATACTCATTTTATCTTTGCCAAGTATCTAGTGCAACTATCATTACAATCACAAGCAATAATTGAAATCGAAAGTGATACTCACTCGGCCATGGTTCACTGGTCTTTTAGTAGTAATAATCCGGTGGTAAGGATTCGTCGGTTTCGAGATCACCTAACAAGAAAGAAATACCCTAATAAGTATTTCATCACTTAACTAATCCAAACTATATATCAAAACTAATCAAAATCGTAATTCTTGCTATTTGCGGAAGTCTCGACTTAAAACGGCTATAACTTGGTTATTTTAACTCGGAATTTTGTAAATTATATATCAATTTCTTTCTACTTCGAAAGATCTATCTACTTCTAATATTATTTTCAAGTTTTGAAATTATTTAGGCCACAAAATAGAGGGATCAGATCTGATCAGTAACGATCTCCATTTCCGAAAAATAGTTTTGTAATTGTTTGAAATGTTCCTATTTGATAATTCAAGTATACATGAAATATGAATGATTTCCTAACATAGATGACATGTGATGAGTTTGATGTATGCATGATCTTGATGATTTTTGCTAAAGGAAAATTTTGTAACTTTTATTTTGCAAAACCACAATAACAACTACCTATGAAAATCTAGTTTTCCAACTTTGACAACATACTTGTGTTTTGGAATTCATTCTTAGGAATTTCTAGTTATCTTAGTTAAAATTGAGTCTTCATAACATATACTACTAAAACCTTCATTTTTACATAGAAATTTTCATTTCACACGTTGTAAATATGTTTTCAAATAGGATTTACTCAAAAATCCGAACTTTTGAAATCTACTTTTTGAATGATTCCTTCGGGAAAACTTTTTAATGCATTAAAATTTAAGACTTTACTATACCTACTACTTAAGGACTTCATTTAATACATAAAACTTTTATTTTGAGCTTGGTTAATAGGTGTTTTGATGGGCATCATCCAAAGTTACGAATTTCACAAGTTGACTAATAACTCAAAATTTTCTATCTTGTTTTACTCTTTGTTTTACACATTAATCTCATCAAAACCCATTTCAACTTATGAAAATCACTACTTAATGATACCTATTACCTATACCCTTCATTTTCACATAAAACACGAGTTTTAAAGTTGATACAAGGGTTTTCAAAATATGGCTTTGAAGTCATAACGAATTTTCTTTTGAACATTTCTAACAAAAGCTTTTCCTTTTTAAGTTCTTTGTCTTATCTACATAAAGATCTACTAACTAAGACATTTATATATACAAGATAAAGTCTTTATGAGCATTAATGCTTGAAGATACAAAATATTTATGTGAACATGAATGTCAAGCATAATATGAGTGTCTAAGTGCTAGATCTAGTACTTATAATGCATGAAAAGGAGTTTAAGAATATAAACATATATTTTTATGCAAGATCTCTACTTCTATATGCATGAACATGATAATATCTCAACCAAAAACTCATTAAACACAAGATCTACTCTTGTGATGGCTTGATATTCATGTATTAGCATTTTCTTATCTCTAACAAATGCTTATGGGGATTTAAGGTGGAAATACACATGAATAATCTTGACATTACAAGATTAAGTGGTAGGAAAGTGATAAGATCATATTTTATACAAATCTTGATGATCAATTGAGCTAGAATAGATATTTGTTTTGATTAAATTTTATGTTTCAGGACTAATTTGGATAAAGAAATCTAAACAAGTGAATTTGAATTGAAAAGAGGAAAAATTGAAGTCAAGGCCGGCAATTCATCATTAAAAGCCGCCGGCTTTTAGACGGCGTAAAATCCAAGGCCGTTGCAGCACAGCCAGCTTTGCCCTGTACAAGTTAAACAACATTCAAAGCCTCCTTAAAGCTGCCGGCGTAGAAGATGAAGAAGCCAGCGTAAATGAAGGCCGGCAGCCCAGAACTGAAACATCACCAGCTTTGAAGGAGTTTCATTTTAAGCCGGCAAGAAAGCCGCCGGCCTTGAGGCAGTGTACATGGAAGAATTGAAGAGACATGAAGATATCCAACACTTGAAGGAAAATGAAGCAACACATCTGTTGGAATGCCTACGCCGGCATGAAAGCCGCCGGCCTTTGGACGGCGTTCGTTATAAATCAGCCTAATGCTTCATTTCTAACTACATACGCCGACTAGATCTACGTTCAAAGCTGCCGGCGTTGAAGCGGCCTACATTGTAACTGATATTGAAGGCTGCCAGTGCACTGCCTGCGCAAAGGACAATTTGAAGATACGCCGCCTGTAAGCCGCCGGCGTAGGATCCAAAACGGCCGGCGTACATTGAGAAACAGCAAAGCTCATTAAATGTTTTTTACGAAATTTTTCCTATAAATAGGGGGTCTTCCCCTCATTCTCAGAATCATCCAAAAAACCAAATATCCAGTACTACAAGTAGCTTTAGAATATTTAGAATAGGCATTTCATAAGAGATTTTGAAGAGATTTGAAGTTATACAAGATTTGCAAGTGAAGCTTTAGTATTTTAAATTGGTGATTTCTAATCTTATTCTTTTTATGCAATTCATATACTTGAATATTCTGATCATAATGAAATCATTTGCAAATTCTTATTTGATTGTTGAATCATCATTCATGAGTAGCTAAATTCTTTTTGTGGAAGTTGATCAAACTTTAAACATGCTAAGATGATTTTTGAATCTATGTTATAAGATATTTAGAATCATGAAATATTCATATTGAATTCTGATTATTCATCATGTTTTGGTGTATAAGAATTCTAATAACTCGAAAGGAAATTACGTTCACATGAATTCATAAATTAAGATTAAATTGCAATTGCGGAGCGGCGTAATTTAATCTAGTTTAGAAATTGTCCATAAATATTAATGCAATGTTTTATGTTGATTTCTCACTAAGGAATTAGGAGATTTTAATATAAAGTATTAGTCAATTATAGAATCGGGAGATTTATAATTGTAATTTTGATTCCACTAATGATTTATTTAACGGAAGTTATTGAATTGTTTTGTGGTTTAAAAGGTTTTCAAACTTTGTTTTTAAATCTTGATAATTTCTTATGAATGTTCATGAATCTAATTATCATTATAACATGAGTTCAAGTTGATTAGCAATAGTTTAAAGTAGATTCTACTCCTTCCCACACTTTTCATCATATCCCTCTCTTTAAAAGCTCATTGCATTCATATAGATAAGTAGTTAGATAAGTTAGTTTAACTTAATCATTTTAAGAAGATCAATTGCCTAGATATTAGTATTAGTTGATAATTGTCTAGTAGTTAGTAAATCCTTGTGGATCGACACTTTTTCATGCTATATTACAATAGAAGACCTAGTGCGCTTGCTAGAAATATGCTTTAAAATTCAATACTTATCACAGCACATCAGAAAGCTTAAGAATCATCACCTAAAGTTGGATTACGTAAAAAAATGAAGAAGAAATAAAGCTTGTGTGTGTGTGTGATGGGGTAGTGGAGCTCACGACAATGAGACAAAAATAGAGAGAGTTTTGTGATTTTTTGAGCAAATGAAATAAAGTGAAGGAGAGAGAAAGTTAAGGATTATTTATATAAGTGAATTGGTTTGTTTAAGTAATAAAGGAGATAAAATAAATCAATTTGGAGGCATAAAAGTGGGTCATGCGCCGACCAAGTGAAGGGAAAGAGAGAAGGAGAGTTGAAATTATTTGAATTTATAATTTATGTAATAAAATGTATTAAATGTCATAATTTATTTAAGAGACAAAAATTTCTTGGAAAAGAAAATATAATGAGTGTTTGTAAGGATATAAGACTAGGGTATGGGTTGTGTGTGTAGTAGGCTGTACTTGTGAATAGTGATAAATAGTAGACAAAACATTTACTTTACCGGTTAATAAAGAAAATACGGGAAAACGGTTATAACTGTAAATTTTTTAACCTAAAAAATTATAAAACTTATATTTTTGAAATCCATATAAAATTTGGTTATAAAGAGTAATCCGAAATATTTTTCTGAGTTTCTAGTTTCGGGGCTCGCTTTTCCGTAATGGAGCTCGAGAAGGCCCAGAATAGAAAATTTTTCGAAATTAAAACTTTTTATGGTTTGAAATATACTTTAAAACAATATTCCACATTAAATTATTTTATAAAAGTTCTTTTAATATAAAACCGAAGGAAAGCTGGATCTAGAGTTTCTAGTTTTTCTCACAAAGCTTGAACTAATCTGATTTAGGGTTTCGTTTTCCGGTTTCCGAAGTTTACTTGATCACTAGGAAAACCGAGGTTTACAGGGTTGGTACTTAATTTCACTTAGTGAAGGTGGTTGGGCCATGTCAGTGGGTGGAGGTAGTACTTTGTAAACCGCGGTAATCTCAGTAGTTAAGAAAACCCCGGGAACTGAAAAGCGAAACCCTAATCCAGTCTAGTTGAAGTCAAGTGAGAGGATCCTAGGAACCCTAAATCTGGCTTTCCTTCGGTTTCATAATAAAGGAAGTTTTATAAAATAAATGAATATGAATTATCATTCTAAAGTATATTTTAGACCCTTGAAAGTTTTAAATTCGGGAATTTTTCAATTCCGGGCCTTCCCGAGATTAGTTACGGAAAAGCGTGCCTCAGGACCCCGAACTCAAAAAAATTTTCCGGAATATTCATTAGAACCGTAATTTTATAAGGATTCCAAAAATATCAATTTTATAATTTTCCGGGCTATAAAAATTACAGTTATATCCTTTTCTTGTGTTTTCGTTACAACCGGTAAAGTAGATGTCTTGTCTACTATTCACAAGTACAACCTACACTACACACTACCCATACCCTATTCTTACATCCTTACAACTACTCATTTCAATTTCTTTCCCAAGAATTTTTGTCTCTTAAATAATTATTACATTTATCACATTTTAATTACTTAAATTACAAATATCAAAATTTCAACACACACACACACACACAATCCTAAGGCCGCGCGCCGCCTCCCCCCCCCCCCCCCCCCCCCCCTCCCCCTTTCTTTCCCCCCTCATTTGATTTATTTTTACTATTTTTATTCATTAAAAACCCTAATTTATTCATATATAAACCCATTTTTCTCTCTCTCTCTTCATTTCTCACTTGTTAAATTTTTTTCAAAAGAGAAAACCTCTCTTTCTTCTTCTTTGTGCCGTGAGCGCCCCCTCCCACTCTCACACATTCAACTCACTTCCTCTTCTTTTCTACTCCAAAACTCCATTGGTATGTTGATTTTAAGCTTTGTTCTTCCTAAATCTTGTAATGGCAAAGCTATTTCTTGTGTGTTTTCCCATTTAATCTCCATGAGCATATGCTAGGGACATGAAAACACTTGAACAAGAATATCAAGCCATCACAAGACATGGATCTAATGTTTAAATGAGTTTTTGTTGAGATATTATCTTGTTCATGCATGTAAAGTAGAGATCTTGCATATATATTGATGTTCATGCCATGAGACTTATGATTCATGCACTATATTTAGTAGATGTAGTGTTGAGACATTTATATCTTCATCTACATTCATGATCATATGGTTATTTTAATTTTCATGCATGGATGTAGCCTTGCCTATGTATAGATATGTTAGATGGTGGATCTTCATGTATAGAAGACAAGGAACTGGAAAAAGAAAATATTTTGTTAGAAAATCTTAGTTGAAAATTCGGATGATTTTGAAACCCTATGTTGAAAACCACCAAAACTACTTTAAAACTCATATTTTTCATAAAAAATGGAAGGTATATGTGATAGATGCCCAATGATTTTCATAAGTTTAGATGAGGTTAGGCATGATAAAAATGTAAAACAAGTAGTGGAGTTATAATGAAAAATATTGATATATGGATTAATAGTCAAATTCGTAAGTTAGAACCATGCCTACATGAACACCTAGTATCTAAGTCTAGATTGGATGTTTTGTGAGTTAAATTAAGTCTTTAGATAATAGATACATTGGAGCTTCAATTTTTGATGCATTAAACAAGTTTTCTCATAAAGAAAATGCAAGAAAATGAAATTACAAATTTCGGATTTTTATAAGTAGCTTGTTTAAAAACATGTTTACCAAATGAAAAATGTGGATTTTTATGCATAAATGAAGGTCATGATCAATATAGACTTTGAGAACTCATTTTTATTTAGATAACAAGTAAATTTCAAGAATAAAATCATAGAAACCCTAGGGAATGTAGAGTTGGGAAGAATAGCTTTTTAGAAATAACCTTTATGGAATTTTACAACAATTAAGAGTTCATAAGAGTTCATCATCAAAAAATCATCAAGACCATGTATATGTTGAGTTCATTACATGACATTCATATTAGGAATTCATTCATATACCATCTATACATGAATCATCAATTAGGAACATTTTCATCAAAAGCGAAACAATTTTTCGGAATCGGGAAAGTGAGAGAACAGATCTGATCCTACTATTCTGTGGCTTTACTGTTTTCAAAACTTGAAAATAATACTAGAAATAGATAGATCTTTCGAAGTAGATAGAGATCGATATAAAATTTGTGAAACTCCGAGTTAAAATGACCAAGTTATGGCCGTTTTAAGTCGGAGCTTCCGCAAATAGCGAGAATTCCGAATTCATTTAGCTTAGATGCATAGCTTGGATTAGTCAAATGATAAGAATCTCATTAGGGTTATTCTTATTTGGTAGGTGATCCCGAGCAAGATGACACCCTACCTCCCGACTATTACTACTAAAAAGACCGGTGTCCAATGGCCGAGTGAGTACTACTTCCACTCTCAATTAATGTTTGTGATTGTACTGTTAGTGGCACTAGTGGTGTAGGCAAAGATAAAAATGGATATATGATGGGGTATGTGGGAATTGTATATTTGTCTGCGGTTGATGTGTGAAATGGAACTTAAGAAAAATCGAAACCGGGTGTTAAGCTATTAGTTGATTAGCTAGCATTTTATATTGATTTTCTACGAATAATTGTTGGTCACCTAAAAGAATTGAACTAATATATATTTGACTTCAATTGTAATTAGACTCATTCATATCACGACAGGGATGGAGCATTAGCATTGGTTGGTTTTTCGTGATCCATAAAATGAATATGTTAGTTAATCGTGATCCATAAAACGAAATTGTTGGTTAATCGTGATCCATAAAACGAATTATTGTTCAGTTGACCGTGAACTTAAACGGCGTCGTACCGCTGGATTCGTTAATCTGCTAACCCGGGATGGAGGGCGTAAGTCCATCCACATATGATTTTCGGCTGGTCAATGTTTGTTGAACTCATTTGTCTGATGCATACATTTGCTGAATAATCACTTGCTTGAGTGAATTTATTAATTGTGACATGGAAGTTCATGCTCACTAAGCTAGTTAGCTTACGCCCCCATAGCTTTTATTTGTTGCAGCACGAGTTCATTTGGCTTAGGCCGAGGCAAGCCACAGCTCAGGTACCGGAGATAGGAGTTTCCCATAGAAGTTTACTTCACTTTTACTTAGACTTCCGTTAGAAACTAAAGGACTCTGGATAACTGTAAAGAACTTAATATTATTTTGCAGGGGAATGCCCCTTAGATTTTGTAAAGTATATTTATGTGTTTTGGCTTATTATTTATGGCTAATGAACGCCACATTAAACTTCTTAACTCCATTGGTTGAGTATTCTATTGTCATAAAGGAACGCTTTACATCTATACAAGACTCCCGAATGGCTCGGATAGGGAATTCGAGAGTCTTATATAGTATGTGGCGGGCTGTTACGTTTAGGATATCCTATGGGGCGTGACATACTTCCTCATACACTCCCCACCAAAAGAAGTGACCTTGAGTATCCGCTCAAAGCCAATTGGTGTGATCCCCCAACAAGTCATGGGCATAAACAAATAGATATCCAATTGGGTTCCAGGTTTGAAAATCGGGAAAGGTCAGTTTCCCTTCATTCCTTAACACAAAAGCAGCTTCTTGCAACATGGGTTGCCCCATCTTATAAACAGCAATCCATTCCAATGCATAAATTCACTTCAAGCTCCGACCAACATTTCTTCCTTATAGGGCATACTCTATGTTGGTCACTACTTTTTCCCACTCAGTCTTCATCAATCCTCTTTTCTACATATTAATATCTCTCAAATTGACCTAAGACGGCCAGCTAAAGCAAAGTTTCGCACGAGACCCTAATTCTTAATGGTACTCAACCAAAGACTCATCAAGTTGCTTACACATTTGCCTTGCCACTACGCGGCTTCACTAAAAGTAAGCTATTCACAAAAGAAGAGAAGAATTAGATTTGGAGAACATTCTACCCATGCTATTCTTATCTAAGCCTTATTTATTTTATTCTTACTTTAGCTTAGTCTTTTTTTTATTTTTCCTTAAGTCTATTAATTAAAGCTATGATTGTAGATTCTTAACCATGCTCTGATACCAACTTAAACTATCATACCCCAAAGGGTACCCTAAACGCGACAGTCCGCCACACTCGATATTTAAACTCAAGTATGATAACCTTAGTAATTCCATGAGTTTAAACACCAGGTGTAAGGCTCACGTTCAATATATAGGGAACCATACTTTGATTCGAAATAGCTTAAAGAGATATACATAGCAATAAGAAAGTACATCACAATAGTTATAGCTAGATTAGTTTATTACATGAGCTAAAGGGGCATACCCCTGTCAAAATATTAAAAGTTCTTAAGTATTCATAAGTCTTTTACAACAACCATATATTTATCAATTTAGGAGATTCAACTAGAAGTCTATGCCTACATCTAGGTCTCGACTTCTTCAAAAAGCTCCTCAGATTCCAAAAGCTATACCTGAGAAAAGTGGCTTCTCGGAGATAGTCATAAATATTCATACTGCAATAAGAAACTATTGGGGTATAAGCTTACGAGCTTAGTGAGTTTCACTTCTAAAATTAAATGCTCAAGGAGTAATATATAACAAGTAAGTATATTAACAATCATATGAGATGCACAAGCACGTGAGCATATAATACATAAGACCATCCGGAAATCTTATGTTAAATGGATTTACGCACTCCATTCGGAGTTATGTGTTTCAGGCCCATACGACCAACGATTTCAATTTTTCCCACTTTTTATTGTGGTTGATACAGGTACCCACCCACACACATTTTAAATTTATACTGTGGTTAATACAGGTGCCTACCCACTTACTTTTTCAATTCTATACTAAATTCTTTAAATAATTATAACAAGCTCATTTCGATATTCTTATCATTCATTCACCCAAGAAAATCTCATATACACCTAGTCAATTTATTATCTTGTCCTAATTCTAGGGGTGGGCAAAAAAACCGACCGAACCAAACCAATTCATAATCGAACCAATCCAAACCGAAAATATGGTTTTTTTCATGGTTTGGTTTGAAAATTTTCAAATCCGAACCAATCCGTAAATTTATGGTTTGGTTTAGAAGGTAAACCAAACCAATCTGTAAAACCAAACCAAATCGTTTTAGAAAAACATAATAATATTTTACTATATATTTATATGATTTCATTTGATATTTATTATTTGGCAACTTGTCCTTTTTAAATTTTTTTAAGCTCATGATATGTAATTTTTTGTTGATGATGAACTATTGTTTTTTTTTTAATAGCTTTTAACTTTGTAAAGTATGAGATTTATTTATTCAGTTATAAACTTTCATTATGTATTAATTGTTAATACATTTTGTCAACTGGTCATTTTATTCATTGATGAATTTTATATTAAAAATCATAAATTATGACTTACTAAGTATTGGTTAATGAATGTATTTTGATTTTATGGAGAACTATAGATTAAAAGTATGATAAAATTATCAAGTATTTTGTTATGGTTTATCATATCAAT
Source organism: Combretum micranthum (assembly GCA_024138025.1). Lineage (NCBI taxonomy): Eukaryota > Viridiplantae > Streptophyta > Magnoliopsida > Myrtales > Combretaceae > Combretum > Combretum micranthum. The sequence goes on along the minus strand of JAMXBD010004000.1, from coordinate 47,677 downwards.
TTTGTAAAATGATATAAATATGTAAGAATCTACAAAAATGTAAAAAAACTAGGACAAGAAAAATTTTTAGTTAGAATTTTGATTTAAACCGTAATCTAAACCGAACCAAACCATCATTTAATGGTTTAAAAAATTTATAATCCAAACCAAACCATTAATTATGGTTCGGTTTGGTTTTAGGAAACACCAAACAACCGATCCGTACTTACCTCTACCTAATTCTAATACCACTAACATGACAAGCACAATCACAAGCATATAATTTAAAGATAGTGAACTCACTTTGCCAAGGCACAAAAATCCACTTAATCATAATAGTCCTCGGGAAGGTCTAGTCCGTCTCCCAAGACTCCTAATCATATGAAATAACTCTAATGAGTATTTCTATGAAGTTTGAATGAACTTATAATTTCTATTCTAACAAGATCGTCAAAATCCATCTAAGAGAAAATTTCAACTTAAAACGGTCATAATGTGGTCATTTTAACTCAGAATTTCGCATATTATATACCATTTTCTACCTATTCGATGCGAGAGCTATCTATTTCTAGAGTTATTTCCAACAAACAAGGTCAGTTGGTCCATGAACAGTAGGGTACAGAATACTACACGAATTTCCTATTCCACAATTCAACTCCAAATTTCAAGCCAAGCATCCTACTAAAGCTTCGATAGATACTTAGCTATCATTATATCTTATAGGACTCTATTATATACATAATTAGCTCAATACCATACATGATTCATGACTGTCGGTAGTTTCTAATTTCTCATGTACTTAGATAATTGTCAAATAAGAAGTATATGATATTACTTTCCTAACTTTGTTTCTACAAGTACATCATGTATATATGCAATACCTACAAGCTATTGTCATGAAGGTTATCAGATGAAATATCGATATATATATTCTTAATGATATAGTACCAAGGATTCTTTTTGAAAAACTTTTATTTTGCAAAACTATTGAAATTTACTAGACTTAAGAAAAGTAGTTTTCTTCCTTGTAAACTCACACTTGCTTTTATCAAAACTTAACCTTGATGACCTATATAGCCATCACCTTCATTATTTTAATAAAAACCTTTATTTTGGGGTTAGAAAATAGATGTTTAAATAGGTGGTTTGCCTAATTACAAATTTTACAAAATTTTAAAGAATGAAAACATTGTTTAATCTATTCTTTGAAACCATTCCTTGTTTTAGAATTATACTTTGATAAACTTCTCTTCTTGTCAAAATTTGGTCTTTATTACATGAATTCCCTAGGACATCTATTTTTCCATAAAAATCATCATTTTGGCAATTGAAAATAGGTGTTTAAATAATGGCCATTTTCAAATCCGAATTTCAAAATTTTCGTTTGAGATTATTTCCTTTGTAAAACTCATTTATTCTTTCAGAAACCATTTCTTAATCAAACCTACCCTTAAGGTTTCCATTTCCTTAATAAAATCTTGTTTTGAGTTGAAAAATGGGTGTTTGCATTTCAAGCTTCCTTTATTACGAATTTAATGCTTGTTATTGAGATTGAAATATAACTTTTGTAAACTTGCCCTTGTTTTGAAAATATTTCTTAGTTGATCTAAGATTTTCTCACCAAGATCACTCATTTATGATATCTATTCTCTAATCCCTTCATTTTTAATGTAAAATACAAATTTTAAAGTTGAAAAATAGGTTTTCTATATATGGTTCTTTTTTTATCCGAATTTTCTAAAGTAATTTTTGTTGAAACTAAAATAGATCTTGAGCTTTCTAATACTTTCCTACTATCATCAAGCTATCACAAGCTATTTATGAACTTAAAACAAAATCCTAATGCATTTATGAGCTCAAAACAACTAGATCTAGTTTACAATACTAGTCATAAATGCATGAACACTATGATGGTTATGTGAATATGAATAGATGATGAATATATGCACAAATCATTAATAATAACAACATAACTTGATAATAAAACAAGATAATAGCAAAATAATTCAAATAACAAGATTTATAACATTATGATGGCAATGATCTCATGTTCAAGTGTTTCCACATCCCTAGCTTGAAGCTCATGGGGATTTTTTAGTGGAATCACATGAATGAACTTGCCATTACACGTTTCTAAGGTTTTAAAGTGTAGATCTATTACCTATTGGATGTTTGGAACAAGAAACTTGAAGAAAAATTGTGAGTGTGTGTGTGTATGTGGGTTATGATTTTGGCAAGGGAGAGGAAGAGAGAAAGAAAATTTTTTGCAAAAGTTTAGTTTAGTGAAAAAAGTGAAGTGAAGTTGGTATAAAGGGATATATATATATATATATATATATAGACAAATGGATTAGGATCTGTGAAATAAAAGAAAATAAAAATAAATTGTGAGAGGGAAGAGGGGGGGAGTTGCGCCAGTTTCATAAGAGAGAGAGGAGGAGTTGTGTTGTGTAAGTTTCAACATTAATTAAGTAATTTAAGTAGTAGAAGTTATATTGGAAAAATAAATTGTAAGAAAAATGATGAAATTACAAGAATAGGATGTAAGGATATAAGAAATAGGTTATGGGTAGTTGTACTTGTGAATACTGTGAAAAAAATTAAAAAGTAGATTAGACATTTAAAGTACCGGTAGTAATGAAAATATGATAAAAATGTTATAACTGTAACTTTATAACCCGAAAAATTATATAACTGATATATTTGGAAATCTCCTAAAATCACAAGTATAATGATACTAATATCATATATTTAAATCTCGAGTCCCAGGACACACTTTTAAAGTCTATATCCAATTGGGTTCGATATAGATCGAAAATTCGCTAATTCAATCTTTTTAAGCATCCTAATATTATTACGAACCAAACTATACTCTTCACTCATATTTCGACTTCTTGGTTAAGAACGTGGGATTGTCGGATCTAATTCTAGGGATTTGTTGACTTAGGATTTCAAGTTGACTTTTCGATTTAGGTTTTGAACTTGATATTACCCTAAAAATAAGGGGTTTACAGAAATAAAGTTAGGAAAATAGTGTCTTATACATCTTATTAGGCATTATCTAAGTACATGAGGAAAAAGATTTACCAACACCCATGAATCATGCATGATATTGAGTTATATATGTATATTGTAGAGTCTTACAAGATATAATGATTGTCATGCCCCAGAGAGTACCCTAAACGTGGCAGTCCACCTCATATAACATTAAAACTGATGAATGACAATCCGTAGTCATGCAGGAGCTTCGATATCATATGCAAGGCGTGCTTCCAAGATAGTAGGAGACTCACAGGGGTGTTATGTTTAAATAGATAGCAAAAGCAAGCATAAACTTAAATATATCTAAACATAAGTTCTTCATTCCATAATAAGTTCGTACATCATCTTAGGGGCATTCTCCCGCCTTAAAGTCTTTAATCTACTATACTAATAACAAAATAAACATAACTATCACATACGTCTACTATAGAGATTTTTCCTAGAAGTCTATGTCCAAAACTAAAAATACATAAACTTCCTCCAAAAACTCCTAGTAGCGTAAGCTCATACCTGGCATACTGGGCTCCTCGGGGCCAACCATAGATAATCATACTGTAAGAGAAAACTATAAGGGTATAAGCAAATCTTGCTTAGTGAGATAATTCCTAACTATATAACATTTCCATATGACAACCAAGTTTATTTAATTCAAGCATATGTAATGCATCAATCACATGATCAACCAAATACACAAGATTAACCGGAAATCAAGTGTAGCATGGATTTAACGCCCTCCATGACAAGGGTTGGGTGGTTACAGGCCCATACGACCATCAATATTTAGATTTACCGGCTCCTGCTTGCCCGTAGACTTCCTGGCTCCTACTGGCCCATGTAGACTTACCGGCTCCTACTAGCCACCACTACCACTTCCTCGTTTCCCCACACGAAGAATAGTAGTGAAATAAATGCGACTCACAAGTATGTATGCATGAATGAATTTCAATTTATCATTTAACCATATAATTGAATTCATGTTCAAGGTGATCAACCATAATTTCATCAAATCAATACAAAAGTCACATTTTATTTCATATATCCTTTCGATATACTTAATTTTCATTCAACAATTATTTCATAACATTTGTTCATTTATCTTTTCCTAAATTTCTAGTTCCACTAATTACAAGCACAACAAGGAAATGTACTTAAAAGAGAATTAACTCACTCCATAATCGGTAGGTCTAATCGAAATAGTCCTCGGTAGACGATCTCGGGTCCCTCGTCACCTAAACAAAATGAAATACCCAAAATGAGTCTTTCATAAAACTTCTATTCTTGAAGATTCTAAATTTCTCTTAAAATCGCGGTAAAAATCGTATATAGAAGGAAATTCCAACTTAAAATGGCCATAACTTGCTCATTTTAACTCGGAATTTCGCGTATAATATACCGTTTTCTACCTACTCGAAAAGATCTACGCATTTCTAAGCTTATTTTCATAAAACTAGGTCGTTTGGGTTCCGAAAAGATAGCGACCAGATTTGCCACGAATTTGCAAAAACTTGTTTTCCTTCTTGTAAACAAAGCTCATTTGAAAAGATAAATATTTCAAGTATTTTGTAAACTTTTTGAAAGGTATATACATATATGTAATGACTCATAACCAATGTATGAAGTAAATGAAGTTGTCTCAACTTATGGAAAGTAAGGTTTAAAAGACTTTGAACTTGAGATCTTGTTGGAATATTTATTTTACTTTTGAAAGACCTTGAGTTATTTGTGATAAATATTCTTTTTCTAAATTTAGTTTCTTTAAATTCCTAAGGAGTGGTTTTGTTTTCTAAACTTAGATTTCAACAAAATTATAACAATTTTCTCACAAGAATATTTTAGTTCCTTAGTTTCTTGGGATTATTTTATTTTAATGAAAAGGGTTCTACCTTAGAAAGATGAAGTTATTGTAAAACTCTTATTTACTTCATAAGTCTTTTGTATGTTTGTAAAATCTCTTATAAGTTCCATAACTCCATATTTTTATTTCTAGAAAAACATTTTATCTTAAGAAAACATTTCCTTCATTTATTTTGTTGAGACAAAACCATTATGTTCATGCATGAATATGAATCATAAGCTATGAAAATATGTAAAGAACATAATAACTTAAAAGAATAGCATATAAAGAAATAAATCAAGTATTGGGACCTTAGCTTCATCAAGGTACCCCGGACTAAGAAAAGACTAGTCCCGAAAAAGAAAAAGAAAAAGAATTGTTTTGACTTGATGAGGACAAGTCTAAGACTAGAATGACTAGTCTTAAAATCAACTTGAAAAATAAATAAATTGCAATGAAGTAAATAAATTGCATGAAAGTAAATAAATTGCAAGACTATGAGCTTATATGCTCTAAATAGTATATATAGCTATATAGATATATTAGATAGTTATGAACATAAAAGAAACATAAATGAACATAAAGGAATTATGATTATGAACAAAAACAAAGTATGAACCTATTGTTGCTTTCTTAACCTTCATGGTTTTAGAAAACACACACTAAGCTCATACTAAGTAGATGAACATAAAAATCTTGAAGAATTCTTACCTAAAGAAGCTAAACTAAGAAGAACTTCTTGAAAGAACTCTTGAGAGAATTTGAGAGAAATTTTGTATAATAACTTTAGAGAAGAAGTGGTGTGAAAGAAGTGAAGGTATGAGGGGGTATTTATAGGAAAATGTGGGAGATAATTTGTGTTAATTAAATAATGAAAAATAAAACAAATTGAGGAGTGAGAGGGGGCCGGCGCACTTTGGGAAATGGGGAGAAAATTTTTTTTTTGTTATTTTGTTAATTAAAAGTAAGAAATGAAAGATGTGAAGTTGTATTGGAAATGAAAATGTGTAAGAAATAGGTGTATGGTTTGTAAGAGTAGGTTGTAAGAAAAAGTAGAGATAGATGAATAGTGTAGAATAGTAGAAAATAGTGTAATGTAAAAGTAGACATGACAATTTAATACCGGTAGTAAGAAAATACGCGTATAAAAGCGATATCTGATATTTTTAGCTACCGAAAAATTACGAAATTGATATTTTTGGAAATCTCATATTTTTACGAGTCTAACGGTATATTCGGAATATTTTTCCTATTCCGGGCTTCCGGACACGTTTTTCAAGAACTATGTCCGATCGGGTTCGAAGGACACTCGAATTCCTTCAATCTGATATTTTTATATAACCTATAGCTATTACGAACTATAATAGCTAACTTTTCCAACTTCGTTTTCTAGGGCTTGAGAAAACGGCAATGCCGGAGTTAAGCGGTTACGGTAAACTAGGGTTTTGGTTGACTTAAGAATCCGTTTGACTTCTGATTAGGGTTTAGGTCTTTAATTTGGATCCAAAAATTCGGGGACTTACAACCTACCCCCTTAAAGAAAGTTTTGTCCTCAAAACTTGAAATTCATACCTGATTCCTTGAACAGACTCGGGTACTTCTGGCGTATATCGCTTTCTGCCTCCCAGGTTGCTTCTTCGTGTGAGTGGTTTCTCCATAAAACCTTCACATACTTGATCTTATTCGGAGCTTCTGCACCTTGTGATCCAAGATTTGAACTGGGTGCTCTTCATATGTGAGATTTTCTTTTAGTCGAACAGGCTCTAGCTCTGCAATCCTGGTAGGGTCCGGCACATGCTTCCGTAAAACTGATACATGAAACACGTTATGGATTCCAGATAGGTTGGGAGGGAGTGCCAGACGATAAGCAAGATTTCCCACTTTTTCCAACACTTCGAAGGGTCCAATGTAGCGTGGGCTTAGCTTTCCTTGGGCTCGAATTCGGTGGATACTCTTGATGGGATTTACCTTTAAGTACACATGATCTCCAACTTCGAATTCAAGCACACGTCTCTTCATATCTGCCCAGCTCTTTTGCCTATCTTGAGCTTCTTTCATTTTTCTTTGGATAACCTGCACTTTGTCAGCCGCATCTTGCACCAAGTCAGGACCAATGCTCAACTTTTCTATATCGTCCCAAAACAAAGGGGATCGACATCTTCTACCATACAATGCTTCATAGGGTGGCATCTGGATCGTGGAATGATAGCTGTTATTATAGGCAAACTCTACCAGAGGTAGGTGTGCGTCCCAGCTACCTTTAAACTCTATGACGCAAGCCCGCAGCATATCTTCCAACGTTTGTATTGTCCTCTCCGATTGACCGTCCGTCTGTGGGTGATAAGCAGTACTGAAATGTAGCTTAGTTCCCATACACTTCTGCAAACTCATCCAAAATTTGGACACAAACCTTGGGTCCCGGTCGGAGACTATTCCAGCGGGTACTCCATGCAAGCGTACTATTTCTCTTATGTACATTCTTGCCAACTTGTCCATAGAGTACGTCATGTTCATTGGAAGAAAATGGGCCGTCTTCGTCAATCGATCCACGATGACCCAAATTGCATCATATCCAGCCGACGTCCTTGGCAATCCACACACAAAATCCATCGTGATTTGGTCCCATTTCCACTCGGGTATTGGCAGGGGTTTCAGAAGTCCACCAGGTCTTTGGTGCTCCACTTTTACTTGTTGGCATGTGGGACATTTCAACACATAGTCTGCTACGTCTCTCTTCATGCCGTTCCACCAATAGTGGCTTTAGATCTTGGTACATCTTCGTTCCTCCTGGATGCATGGTGTATCCGGAGTGATGTGCTTCTTCCATGATTTCCTTTCTTATGTCCTCATCATCCGGAACACATAACCTGCCTTTCATCCTCACCACTTCATCCTCATCTATGGAAAAATCAGTGTACCTTCCTTCCTGCACTTCTTCTTAATCTTTAAAATTGCCTCGTCATATCGCTGGCCTCCTTGATTCTTTCTACTAAGGTGGGTTCCATGACAAGGTTGGCAATCTCCACTTCCACGCTTTGCCCGATAAATTCAATGCTCATCTTTCAAATTCTTTTATCAACTCTTTCTTATCAGTGAGCAAAGAGGCTACTTCCCCATATTTTTCCTACTTAGGGCATCTGCAACTGCATTTACTCTCCCTGGACAGTAGTTGATTCCAAGGTCGTAATCCTTGATGAGCTCTAACCATCTCCGTTGCCGCATGTTCAGCTCCTTTTGTGTAAAAAGATATTTGAGGCTCTTATGATCGGTGTAGATCTCACACCTTTGTCCATATAAGTAATGCCTCCACAACTTTAATGCAAACACAACGGCGGCTAACTCCAGTCATGGTAGGATAGTTTTGTTCATGGGGTCGAAGCTGTCGGGATGCATAAGCGATTACCTTTCCGTCTTGCATCAACACACATCCGAGTCCATTCCTTGACGCATCACTATGCACTGTATAGGACTTTTCGGGGTCTGGTAGAATTAAAATCGGGGCAGAGACAAGTCTTCTTTTTAGCTCCTGGAAACTTTGCTCCCTCTTGTCTGTCCAGATGAACTTCTCCTCCTTTTGGGTTAGCTGAGTGAGGGGTTTGGCGATGGTTGAAAAATTCTTAACAAACTTCCTATAATATCCAGCCAAACCGAGAAAACTCCTCACTTCAGTAACTGTCTTAGTTTCCATTCCATTACTGCCTTGATCTTCTCAGGATCTACCGATATTCCTTCTCCGATACGACATGTCCTAAAAGGATATCTATCCAGCCAAAAGTCACACTTAGACAGCTTAGCGTACAACTTATGCTTACGCAAGGTCTGTAACGCCATTCTTAAGTGTTCTCATGTTGCTCCGCGTCTTTGAGTAGATCAGGATATCGTCGATGAAGACTATCACGCACTTATCCAGCAGGGGTTTATATATTCGGTTCATGAGATCCATAAAAGCTGCTGGTGCGTTGGTCAATCCAAAAGGCATCACTAGGAACTCGTAATGTCCATAGCGAGTCCTAAAAGCTGTCTTTGGTACGTCTTCAGGTTTAATCCTCAACTGGTGTATCCTGACCGTAGATCGATCCTTGAAAGACACTTGCTCCTTGAAGCTGATCGAAGAGGTCATCTATTCTTGGAGTGGATACTTATTCTTGATGGTAACCTTATTAAGCTCCCGGTAGTCGATGCATAAACGCATGGAACCATCCTTCTTCTTTACGAACAATACTGGTGCTCCCCAAGGTGACACACTTGGTCGGATAAATCCTTGATCCATTAAGTCCTGTAGTTGAGTCTTTAACTCCTTCAGTTCTACTGGTGCCATTCGATAGGGTGCTTTTGAGATCGGTTCCGTATTGGTTAATAGGTCAATTTCGAAATCTATCTCTCTTTGGGTGGCAATCCAGGCAATACGTCCGGAAACACGTCTGGGAACTTTATGGATCCAAGCTCAGGCTTTTCCTCTTCTTCTTCATCCAGGTTACTAATGTTGATTTCATCCTCATCCACCAACTCGAATGAGTTTAACTTCCGTGGACTCTCCTCTAAACACTACTTCACATCCACTTTGATCTTTAAACCTCACTTCCTTTTGTTTGCAATCCACTAAGGCTTTGACAGATGTTAACCAACTCATACCCAAGATGACTTCGTATTTGCTCATCTCCAAGATTATTAGGTCACACTTAGAGTGACTCCCTTGTATTCCATTGGACATCCTTTGAGCATTTCCTTTGTCGTTACTATGCTTCCGGTGGGGGTTTTACTCGAAAACCAGTAGCAATAGTATCTATGGGTAACCCAATTCGCTTGGCCAGGCTAACGGTGATAAAGGAGTGGGTAGCTCCCGTATCGAACAAAGCATACGCGGGTTGACTAGCTATGAGTATGTGTCCTGCACTCGAATTTTTATACTAATTACGAGACTGGTATACTTAAGCTAATCGCGGGTATTAAACTTTATACTTGTAGTAGGTATTGAACGTAGAAACTTGACAAATTTATCAAAGAAAAGGTTTCGATTCTGACCTGTCACCAATCCAAAATCTGAGCCATAGTCTCCATCTACAGCGGCGAGCTCCGCTCCTTCGTCATCAGACTCCTCGCATACCCATTGTCCTTCCAGATTGTATATCCTCATTCCATGGACAGCTGCTCAGATCGACTTGGGTTGCTTCCTCCGCTTCCATTCTTTGCGATGCCACTCCTCCCACTGACCCAAATGGTCTAGCTGGGGCATTCTTTCTTTGTGGGCATTCGTTGGCGAAGTGCCCGGTTTGCTTGCAAACGAAGCAAACAGTAGAAGCCTTCTTTGGGCAATCGCCTATCTTGTGGCTGGGATCTCCGCAAAAGTAGCACTTGTGTTGCAACAGTGGGCACCTCTTTGGATAGTGCTCTTCCTTGCATTTCCAGCAGGTCACCTTGATCTTGGATGTGTCCTTGTTGCTAACAGCACTTCCTCGGAAGCTGTTGAAGGGCTTGAACCTTTTACTCTGAAAACTGGGGTTATAGCTATCCTGAGCTCTCTTGCCGAACACGAAGGTCTTTCTCTCAGGGGCTTTGTTCTTCCTTTTCTTTGCTCCCTCAATGATACGAGCCCTTTCTACCAATTCTCGGAGGGTCCTCAGATCTAACTCCTCCAGACGCATCCTTATATCTTCATCCAAGCCACTCAGAAATACTTGCCTCTTCAGCTCCTCACTATGCTTGAAGGACTCAGGCGCGTATTGAAGCAGTCGGCTAAACTCTGTCTCGTACTGCTCTATTGTCCTTCCCTTCTGGGATATATGGAGAAAGTCTCCACTATACTGTACTCTTAAGCTCCCAGGGAAATAGTTGTCCAGAAACTCTCTACGAAAAACTGCCCATGTCACGGGAGGCAACAATTCCCTGCTTTTCGACTCCCACCATATCTGGCATTGAATCGCATGTATGTGCCATAATCCAGACGTAGATGATGGGGAACTTCGTAAGCGAACGACCTTTCGATCTGGGCTAGCCAGTCTTCAGCTTCGTCTGGCTTTCCAAAATTTCCGTCGAAATATCTGTTGCTTTTTATGAAGTCCGGCAAGGAACTTCTGTAAGGTCGTGGTGGTGGTGCTGGTAAAGGGGCAGTATGCGACTCAGCTTCTGGGGCTGCAGGTGCTTCAACGGTTGCTTCTGGTGCATTTGCAGCAGCGGTGGCACATTTCGTGCATTTTGCATGAAATTATTGACCAACCCTGCTAGTTGGTTGATGGCGGCCCACACATCTCCTTGTTGATTCGGTGGGGGATTTGGTGCTTGTTGTCCTGCCGGAGGATTCTCCGGTTCTGCTGGTATATTATTAGAAGCGCGACGTTCGCGTCTTCTGCCTCTCCTACCACGTCTGTTAAATTTTATACTTCTTAAATTTTCGCAACAAGGAAAGATCGGAAATATCGGAAATCCCATAGAAATAATTAAAACAATCAAATTCAGAATCATCAAATCACATAAAATTCTTGCATTCAAAATAGAAAGAGAAAATTAATAATCCTTACATAACTTGGAGAAGGTGGAAACCATTCTCATCAAAAAGATAATTGTTCAAATAAAACATAGAAAAGCAAATCATTAATGCATTAAGGCAAAGATAAGCCTAGGAAAAGACTATGTTGGACTCGTTGGGTTATGCTCCATTTCTTCCTTCTTCGACTTCTTCTTTTCACGGGATGGTGCTGGGTTCATACTCCTGCTGGTGGATCCTTTGTGCCTTTTGACGAATTGTCGCAGATATTGACTAACCGTCATCCTCTTTCCTCGATATCGTGAGGTGATCTCTGCTTGGGATGGCCAAACTTCGTCATGTACGGAAATCCTTTCTCCATGGGTCGTACCGTTCGTTTCCTCTGTCCTTCTTCTTCTGGTGCCATTGCCATTGTGGGGGTTTGGGACCTGCTTCTCAGGAACCTATTTGGATCAAAAGCATTGTTCCTTCTCCCTTCCTCCTCAGAATCGGAAATCATTACTGGATTATTCCTTGCAATGGTCTCCATGGGTACATCTTGGCTTAGCCTTGGGAGGTGCCTGACTGGGGATCAAAGGGCTGTCTTCCCAGAGAGATGCAGACTGGGTCTCCTCAGGCTCCGAGTCTTCATTCGATCTCCCTCCGTACTACCATTCGTCTCTCCATTCCCTTCGTTTGCTTGGGCCTCCTCCATGATGAAGTCCTCATCTGGGATAACATCTAGCTGCATTCCGACGGAGTTGGGCTGAGTATTGTATTCCGATGGCGTAGGGACAATCCGTCGGTAAGCGGCATACCAATAGAATCGCTCTTCGGCATCTGCCTTCAGCCAGTCCGTATGATCCGCTAACTCGTCATGTGCGTAGATGTATAGAGGTCCTAGCTTATTCCAGGTCCGGAAGTCTGGTTCCTGCCGTCCGTCCTCCGCTTTCAAGATGAAGGTCATTTGTTGCAGCATGGTCTGGTACATGAAAACCATCATTCTTTCAACCACATAAATGACTTCTACGTCACTCCATCTCCGATTACTTACAGCGTCGAATCTCAGCTCGTTGGGTAAGTTCCTCCACAGGGAATGTCTCAATCCTTTCTTCCATAACTTGAACATTTCGCGGGCGGTCCTGGGCCTTCCGACTAAAGCGAACTCCTCACACAGGACCCTCAGTCTAAGACGGTAGTTTACGAAGGTCTCGTCATGGTCTTTAAGGAATTGTCGGGATTTTTCTTTGACCTCAGGGAAAGTCAACTATCAAGCAAAACAAAAGGGGATCAGATCTTAAGCTAGAGTTTCTATCTTATTACTATCTATTTTAAGGTCTATTTCTACTATCTTATGTCTAAAACTTGCGCTCTGATACCAACTTAAACTGTCACGCCCCAGAGGGTACCCTAAACGTGGCAGTCCGCCGCATATAACATTAAAGCTAATGAATGACAATCCGTAGTCATGCAGGAGCTTCGATATCATATGCAAGGCGTGCTTCCAAGATAGTAGGAGACTCACAGGGTATTACGTTTAAATAGATAGCAAAAGCAAGCATAAACTTAAATATATAAACATAAGTTCTTCATTCCATAATAAGTTCGTACATCATCTTAGGGGCATTCCCCGCCTTAAAGTCTTTAATCAACTATACTAATAACAAAATAAACATAACTATCACATACGTCTACTATAGAGATTTTTCCTAGAAGTCTATGTTCAAAACTAAAAATACATAAACTTCCTCCAAAAACTCCTAGTAGCGTAAGCTCATACCTGGCACACTGGGCTCCTCGGGGCCAACCATAGATAATCATACTGTAAGAGAAAACTATAAGGGTATAAGCAAATCTTGCTTAGTGAGATAATTCCTAACTATATAACATTTCCATATGACAACCAAGTTTATTTAATTCAAGCATATGTAATGCATCAATCACATGATCAACCAAATACACAAGATTAACCGGAAATCAAGTGTAGCATGGATTTAACGCCCTCCATGACAAGGGTTGGGTGGTTACAGGCCCATACGACCATCAATATTTGCAGATTTACCGGCTCCTGCTTGCCCGTAGACTTCCTGGCTCCTACTGGCCCATGTAGACTTACCGGCTCCTACTAGCCACCACTACCACTTCCTCGTTTCCCCACACGAAGAATAGTAGTGAAATAAATGCGACTCACGAGTATGTATGCATGAATGAATTTCAATTTAACATTTAACCATATAAAATTGAATTCATGTTCAAGGTGATCAACCATAATTTCATCAAATCAATACAAAAGTCACATTTTATTTAATATCCTTTCGATATACTTAATTTTCATTCAACAATTATTTCATAACATTTGTTCATTTATCTTTTCCTAAATTTCTAGTTCCACTAATTACAAGCACAAACAAGGAAATGTACTTAGGAAAAGAATTAACTCACTCCATAATCGGTAGTCTAATCGAAATAGTCCTCGGTAGACGATCTCGGGTCCCTCGTCACCTAAACAAAATGAAATACCCAAAATGAGTCTTTCATAAAACTTCTATTCTTGAAGATTCTAAAATTCTCTTAAAATCGCGGTAAAAATCGTATAGAAGGAAATTCCAACTTAAAATGGCCATAACTTGCTCATTTTAACTCGGAATTTCGCGTATAATATACCGTTTTCTACCTACTCGAAAAGATCTACGCATTTCTAAGCTTATTTTCATAAAACTAGGTCGTTTGGGTTCCGAAAAGATAGCGACCAGATTTGCCACGAATTTGCAAAAACTTGTTTTCCTTCTTGTAAACAAAGCTCATTTGAAAAGATAAATATTTCAAGTATTTTGTAAACTTTTTGAAAGGTATATACATATATGTAATGACTCATAACCAATGTATGAAGTAAATGAAGTTGTCTCAACTTATGGAAAGTAAGGTTTCAAAAGACTTTGAACTTGAGATCTTGTTGGAATATTTATTTTACTTTTGAAAGACCTTAAGTTATTTGTGATAAATATTCTTTTTCTAAATTTAGTTTCTTTAAATTCCTAAGGAGTGGTTTTGTTTTCTAAACTTAGATTTCAACAATTTTGTATAACAATTTTCTCACAAGAATATTTTAGTTCCTTAGTTTCTTGGGATTATTTTATTTTAATGAAAAGGGTTCTACCTTAGAAAAGATGAAGTTATTGTAAAACTCTTATTTACTTCATAAGTCTTTTGTATGTTTGTAAAATCTCTTATAAGTTCCATAAACTCCATATTTTTATTTCTAGAGAAAAACATTTCTTCTTTATTTTTGTTGAGACAAACCATTGTGTTCATGCATGGAATATGAATCATAAGCTATGAAAATATGTTAAGAACATAATAACTTTAAAAGAATGGCATATAAAGAATAAAGCATATTGGGACCTTAGCTTCATCACGGTACCCCGGGACTAAGAAAAGACTAGTCCCGAAAAAGAAAAGAAAAAGAATTGTTTTGACTTGATGAGGAAAAGTCTAAGACTAGAATGACTAGTCTTAAAATCAACTTGAAATAAAAAAAAAATTGATTGGAGTAAATAAATTGCATGAAAGGTAAAAATTGCAAGACTATGAGCTTATATGCTCTAAATAGTATATATAGCTATATAGATATATTAGATAGTTATGAACAAAGAAACATAAATGAATATAGAGGAATTATGATTATGAACAAAAACAAAGTATGAACCTATTGTTGCTTTCTTAACCTTATGGTTTAGAAAACACACACTAAGCTCATACTAAGTAGATGAACATGAAAAATCTTGAAGGAACTCTTACTAAAGGAAGCTAAACTAAGAAGAACTTCTTGAAAGAACTCTTGAGAGAATTTGAGAGAAATTTTAGTATAATAACTTTAGAGAAGAAGTGGTGTGAAAGAAGTGAAGGTATGAGGGGGTATTTATAGGAAAATGTGGGAGATAATTTGTGTTAATTAAATAATTGAAAAATAAAACAAATAGAGGGAGAGTGAGAGGGGGCCGGCGCTACTTTTGGGGAAATGGGGGAGTGAAATTTTTTTTTTTTTTTTTATTTTGTTAATTAAAAGTAAGAAATGAAAGATGTGAAGTTGTATTGGAAATGAAATTGTGTAAGACATAGGTGTATGGTTGTAAGAGTAGGTTGTAAGAAAAAGTAGAGATAGATGAATAGTGTAGAATAGTAGAAAATTGTGTAATGTAAAAGTAGACATGATAATTTAATACCGGTTGTAAGAAAATAAGCGTATAAAAGCGATATCTGATATTTTTAGCCACGAAAAATTACAAAATTGATATTTTTGGAAATCTCATTTTTTTACGAGTCTAACGGTATATTCGAAATATTTTTCCTATTCCGGGCTTTCGGACACGTTTTTCAAGAACTATGTCCGATCGGGTTCGAAGGACACTCGAATTCCTTCAATATGATATTTTTATATAACCTATAGCTATTACGAACTATAATAGCTAACTTTTCCAACTTCGTTTTCTAGGGCCTGAGAAAACGACAATGCTAAAGTTAATCGGTTACGGTAAACTAGGGTTTTGGTTGACTTAAGAATCCGTTTGACTTCTGATTAGGGTTTAGGTCTTAGATTTGGATCTGAAAATTCGGGGACTTACAATGATAGCTAAGTATCTATCAAAACTTTGGATTGATGCTTGGTTTGAAATTAGAGGTTGAATTGTAGGATGGGAATTTCGTATAGCAATCTGTGCCCTACTTTTTATGGACCAAATGACCTTTTTCGTTGGAAATAACTCTAGAAATAGATAGCTCTCGTCGAATAGGTAAAAATCGGTATCTAATATGTGAAATTCGGAGTTAAAATGACCAAGTTATGGCTGTTTTAATTTGGAATTTCCTCTTAGACGAATTTTGGCGAACTTGTTAGAGTAGAATTTATAAGTTCATTCAAACTTCATAGAAATACTCATTGGATTTATTTCTTTCAATTAGGGGACTTGAGAGACAGACTAGACCTTCCCAAGGACTATTACAATTAAGTGGATTTTCGTGCCATAGCAAAGTGAGTTCACTATTTTTGAATTATATGCTTATGATTGTGCTTGTAATGATAGTGGCACTAGATTAAGGCAAGATAAAATTGGAATGTGCATGTGAATTATAATTGATTGAATCGATGATAAGACTATTGGAATGGAATCTTTGTAAATATTGTATGATTTAGTACAGAATTGAAGCATCCGTAATATCTGTGATTGCCCATAAATCGTTAATTAATATGCCATGATCTTATAATCAAATTGGCATGCATTTCATATGTTGAGTCACATTGCATTGGCTATTATACCTTTGTGGGAAGAAGGCATAATAATTGGGCAACAAAGGGCATGTAAACTCGAATGTTGGCGTAATAGTCGGGAATTGAAATGGTAGTGGTGTAGGCACTTGTATCAACTATAAAATTGTGTGTGGGTGGGCACCTGTATCAATCACAATGTAAATGAGAAAAATTGAAATCTATGGTCGTATGGGCCTGAAATACCTAACCCCAAATGGAGGGCGTAAATCCATTCAACATAAGACTCCCGGAAAGTCTTATGTATTGTATGCTTATGTGCTTGTGCATTTCATATGGTTGTTAATATAACTTGCCTGATATATTGCTTGTTTAAGTATTTAATTTTGAAATTGAAACTCACTAAGCTCAAAAGCTTATACCCTATAGTTTCCTATTGCAGTATGATTATTTATGGCTATCCCCTGAGAGGCCACTTTCCTTAGGTACAGTTTTTGGAATTTAAGGAGCTTTTTGGAGAAGTCGGGACCTAAATGATAGGCATAAACTTCTAGTTGAACCTCCTTAATTTATTTCCTATTGCAGTATGATTATTTATGGTTAGTGAGAAATAGTAGATGGTTTGTGTAGAGAGAGAAATTTTTTTAGTATTTAGTGAAAGAGAGTTTTGGTAGAGGAAAATTTTGTGGAGAGAGTTGTGGAGTAAATTTGAGAGAGTTTTGTTATGTGTAAAATGATGTGAAAGAAGTGGAGGGAGATGGGATATTTATAGTTGAAGATGGAGGGAAATTAGATGTAATAATAAATTAAAAAAGAAAAATAATTGAGGGAAGAGAGAGGGAGATGGCGTCGGCTATAAGGAGACGAGAAAGGGAGAGATGTAATTTTTGTTGTTTTGTAATAAAAAGTAATAAAGATATGAAATATGGTTAATGTGAAGGTGTATTGGAAATGAAAAATGTAGAAAAATAAGTATATAGGTAGTAAGAATAGGTTATAAGATAAAGTAGAAATAGATGAATGGTAATAATGCCACCCGAAGGGTACCCTAAATGGCAGTCCGCTATACACAATATTAAAGCCTAAGAATTACCACTCAGTCACACGAAGGCTTCCATACTATGTACAAAGTGTCTAACACATGGAGGAGACTCATCGAGTAATACATTTTACGTTGATATAACTTGAGTAACAATGTAAAGGAATTTCAATTTGCTATACTCCAAATACAAAACATTGCACTTCCATTACAATTCATCAAAAGATTTCACTACATAAAACTATTACAAGGCAAATAATAAAACCTAGCTAATAACTTCAAGCATTCTCATTTCTTTTCGGAATCCCGAAGTCATTCTCGACTTCAACCATCATGGTCCCCACTTAGCATTCTCGAGATAACCTATTTAATCAAACATCTATTGGGGTATAAGCTACACTAGCTTAGTGAGTAAGAACTTCAAGGATTGCATTTATAACACATCATACAATTAAGTGATTAGTCAGACAAGTGATACACATCAAACACGTGAATTCAACAAACATATGACCTGCCAGAAATCATATGTGGATGGACTTGTGCCCTCCATCCCGGGTTAGCAAATTAACGAATCCCGCAGTACGAATCGAGACCGTTTCAGCTTATGGACAACTATAAACTATAAAATCATTTAAGGTATAACGATAAACCAACAAATGCTAATGCTCCATCCCCATCGTGATATGAATGAGTTCAATTTCATCTTCAATTCTGAATAATCAATTATACCAATTCTTTTAAGTGATCAGTCAATAATCGCAACAATCAATTCTAATTTATCTATACAAGCAATAATTAATCACTCGGCTTTGATATTCTTACATTCCATTTCTCATATCAACAACAAGCATACATACCCATTCGTCCCCATCATGCATATCATTTTATCTTTACCAAATATCTAGTGCAATTATTATTACAATCACATACAATAAATGAAATCGGAAGTAATACTCACTTGGCCATTGGATCACCGGTCTCTTAGTACAAGTAATCCGGTGGTAAGGATTCATCGATATTGGGGTCACCTAAAGAGGAAGAAATACCCTAATAAAGTATTTCATCACTTAACTAGTCCAAGCTATCTCATACAAACTATCAAATTCGTAATTCTCGTCCTAAGCAGGAATTCCAACTTAAAACGGCCATAACTTGGTCATTTTAACTCAAATCTCGCAAATTATATATTGATTTCTATCTACTTCGAAAGATATATCTAATTCTAATATTATATTTAAGTTTTGAAAACTTCGAACTTCGAAAAGATCAGATCAAATCAAAAATGGCAAGTTCCAATCCAAAAAATAGTTTTGTAATTGTTTGTAATGTTTCTACTTGAAAATCAATTATACATGCAATATGAATGATTTCCTAATATGAATGGCATGTGATGAGTTTAATATATGCATGATCTTGATGATTTTTGCTAAAGAAAATCTTATAACTTTTTATTTTGCAAGACCATAATAACAACTACTTATGAAAAATCTAGTTTTCTAACTTTGATCATTTCCATTTGTTTTGGATTTATTTCTTAAGAAAATATAATTATCTTTGTTAAAATTGAGTCTTCATTATATCTATTACTTATGACGTTCATTTCTATATAAAAATTTCCATTTTACACTTTGAAAACATGTTTTTAAATAGGGTTGATTCCAAAATCCGAATTTTGTAAAATTAGTTTTTTGAGTGATTTTTTGAGTAAAAATCATTTGATACTTAGAAAATTAAAGCTCAACCATGCCTAGCCACTAAGGACTTCGTTTCTTTGATAAAACTTCTAATTTGAGTTTGAAAAATATGGTTTTCATGTCATTACTCCATTATTACGAATTTCTTAAAATAACAACTCAAATTCTTCCCACTTCATTTTTACTCCTTGTTCTATATATTTTTCTTAGCAAATCCCATCTTAATTTTCAAAGTCATTACTTGATGATACCTATGACCTAAACTCTTCATTGTTCATATAAAACACAAGTTTTGGAGTTGATAAATGGGTTTTTAAGGCATGGTTTTGAAATCATCCGAATTTACAAATTTTGATAAACTAAATTTTCACACTATTTCTACAATGCATCATGCATAATATGTATTAAACTAAAGCTATTGTTATGAATGTTATGAGATGATCTACCATATGTATACATATAGTACCAAGAATTCGTTTAAAAACTTTTACGTTTGCAAAAACTTTGAATTATACTAGACTTAAGAAAAATAGTTTTTCTTTTGTAAAATCATACTTTCTTTTATCAAAACACAACTTTCATGGTCTATATAACCATCACCTTCATTATTTCAATAAAAACCTTCATTTTGGGGTTAGAAAGTAGATGTTTAAATAGGTGGTTTACCTAAGTACGAATTTTACAAAATTTTTGAAGAATGAAAACATTGTTTATCCTATTCTTGGAAACCATTTGTTATCCTAGGATCATATTTTGCTAAACTTCTCTTATTTTGTCAAGACTTGGTCTTTATTACATATATTTCCTAGGACTTCCATTTTCCTATAAAATTATCATTTTGGCATTTGGAAATGAGTATTTAAATAGTGGCTATTTTCAAATCCGAATTTTGAGAAATTCATTTGAGCTTGTTTTCTTTGTAAAATTCATTTAGTCTTTCAAAAACCATTTCCTAATCAAACCTATCCCTTAAGGCTTCCATTTCCTTAATAAAAATCTTGTTTTAAAGTTGAAAATGGGTTTTCAAAATTGGTCTTTGTTGAGATCCGAATTTACAAAATTTATTTTTGGACATACCTTTTGATAAAATCTATCTAAATTTATGAAAATTCATTCCTTACACATCCTATCTTAATAGCCTTCCATTTATTAAATAAAAACTTCATTTTTTAGTTGGAAAACAAGTTTTTAAACTAGGACATAGCCTAAATCCGAAAATAGAATTTTTATTTTGGAAATAACTTTTGAAAATCACCTTTGATTCTTGTAAAAAGAAGTATTGATGATATACATGTACTAAGCCTTCATTATTTCAAGTAAAAACTTCATTTTGACATTTGAAAAGTGGTTCTTAACTAAGGGTCTTGCCAAAATACGAATTTCACTATTTTTGAGTTCAAAATCAAGATCTACACTTAATATGAACATAAACATAAAAGAAATCCATGGTAGTAAACTATAAACTCATAGATCTAAATTTTACTCATCAAAATAACTCATTTATGTTGTCTATACCTTAAGCCCTTCATTTTAAATAAAAAATACACATTTTGAAGTTGAAAAATAACTTTTCTAAATATGATTTCATTTCATCCGAATTTTCAAAAATTATTTTTTGTTGAAAATAAAATAGATCTTGAGTTTTCTAAAACATTTCTACTATCATCATGCTACTATAAATTGTTTATGAACATAAAACAAAGTCTAATGCATTTTATGAACTCAAAATACTAGATCTAATTTACTGCACTAGTTTTAAATGCATGAATCACTAAGATAGACATGTGGATGGTGAATCTATGCATAAATCATAAGAAATAACAAAAATAACAACTCAAATAACAAGATCTATAGCATAAACGAAAATCAAAGCTACAAAACGTTAGATCTATAAAATATAACTATTTTAAACAAGAAAATAATAATGATACAAGAGATTAATCATAGAGAAGAGGAGTATTTCATTTTTGGCACCATCATCCTAAGATTTTAAGCTTATGGAATGTCATTTGATGCATGAAACTCTCATTATACTTTACCTATATCACCTATGAAAGCTTTGAGAAGAAGATTTGCTTAAAAATCTTCAAGATATATGGGTGGAAGCTAATAAAAGAATTGGAAGCAGCTTGGTTCTTGTAAGAACAAGAGCAAAAATGAAGAAGAAAAGAGAGGAAAAAGAGAGAGAAAAAGATAAGGAATGGAAAAGAGAAAAATGTGTAAATAAAAGAGAGAGAGAATGAATGTAATAAATGAATGAAAGAAAGAAAAAAAAAACAAAACAAAGGCAACCAAAAAAAGAGTGCTGCAGTGAATTAGGAAGAGGAGAGAGAGAGGAATTTGTTGAAATTTGACTTGAAATTAAATTGTGTAATTAATGGTATGTGTGGCTTCTTTAAGAAGGAGTGGAATATAATTATTTTAGTCAAAATGGAGTAAATTAAAGGACAATGGCAGTCATAAAGGAGGAAAAATCTGCCATGAAGTGATATAATGAAGTGTAAAAAGATTGAAGTGAAAAGGAAGTGATATGTGAAAGGTGTACTTGAAAGTATGGGTTGTAAGAGTATTTTTTTAATAAAATAAAATTAAATTAGAAAATTTATTCCAAATATTTGTAGCAGATTTTTCATAATTAAAATTAAATAATTATTTGAATTATTTTAGTATTTTAATAAATATGTTATCGGTATGATCAAAATACGTGAATATGGGTTATAAATGATATTTTTATAACCCGAAAGATTCTAAAAATTTATTTTATGAAAATAAAAATATTTTTAAAATATTTTCCAATTATTAAATTAATTCATTTTATTTTTGGTATCGGGTCTTAAACAGAATCTGATCCCATAAAAGCCCGAACTAATTATATTTTAGAAAAACAAAATTTTCTATAATATATGAAATATTTATCTAAAAATATAAGGCTTTATAAGAATAATAAAATTGTGTAATGAAATAAAAGTGAATAGTGCAAAAGACTAATTAATTACCGGTAGTAATGAAAATACGATAAAAATGTTATAACTGTAACTTTTATAACCCGAAAAATTATATAACTGATATATTTGGAAATCTTATGAAATTACGAGTCTAACGGTATTAATGGTATATTTTTGATATCTCGAGCCCCGGAACACGCTTTTCGAAGTCTGTATCCGAACGGGTTCGAAATAAGTAAAAAATTTACCAATCTAATATTTTTAAACAACTTTTATTACTACGAGCTATTCTACATATTTAAACTACACCTCGACCTCTAGGGTTAAGGGCGTTAGATTGCCGGACTTAGGCTATTGTATTCCGGTTAGGGTTTCCAGGTGATTTTTCCGAGTTAGATCCTTGCCAATTTGGAAACTGATATTTTATGGCTATACAACATATTTGATTTGAGAAATTTATTTTAAATTTGATTTTTGTAAGTATTTAATATCTCTCGACGTTTTCGGAATTCTTTGAATTGAGTTTTATTTCCGAAGGTTAATCATTATTTACTTTTTAATAATTTGTTTTTGGGCTTTATATTACTCGATTTCATAAGTTGGAGTTAAGTATGGAATTTTTCGTTACGTAGTGGTTTTGGGTTTGAAGTATGTTGAGTTCTTATTTTGTTTTTTCTTTTAGAATTCTTATTTTCCTCAAGATTCGGAAATTTCTGGATTCGCTTGTATTTTTGGACTAGTTGAAGTTCGTTTTAATTTGGAGTGATTTTTGGGGTTTATTTTCGAAGTTCATCTTAGAATTATTTACTGAAATTTTCCGAGACTTACAAATGAATAGTAGTGTAGGATAATGAATAGTAAACAAGACTAATAGTGTACCGATAGTAAAGAAAATACACGTATAAATGCAATATCTGTTATTTTTAGTTATCGAAAAATTACAAAACTGATATTTTTGAAATCCCTGTATTATTTTGATCCTAACAGTGTTATCGGAATATTTTTACTATTCTGAGCCCCAAGACACACTTTTCGAGATTTGATCCCGTTCGGGCCTAAAGGACACTCAAAATTCGCGAATCTAATATTTTTACGCTTTCTTATATAATTACGAACTATTATCACTAATTATTTCAACTCCGTTGTCTAGGGCTAAAGAATACGGGAATGCTAGATCTAAATTCTAGGGTTTGTTCTAGTCTTTTATTAACCTTTAGGGTTTCCGAGTGACTTTTAATTCTAAGATTAAGCTTAAAATTAATCAAAATTTCAAGGGTTTACACATCAGTTTTAAAATTAAACAATTCATATTGTTGAAGTAAAGCATTAATTTTAGTCTCTTTGATTGTGTTTGTTCTTTCATAAGTCTCACACAATCTGTCCCAAATTTCTTTTGCACTACTGCATGATGATATCAGATAAAATTCTGATGCAACAATTGTGGTCAACAGCAAATTTTTTGCTTTGTTATTCTTCTCAATAATTTTCTTCTTAGAGTCTGTCAGAGTTGAATTACCATTGAGGGTAATGACATTGTCTCCAATGGAAATAACCTACCAAGAATCATAATCGTTAGCTTTAATGTATGTTTCCATACGCATTTTCCAATAAGAAAAATTTGAACCATAAAAAAATGGAGCACGATTAATCGCAACATTATTCTTAGCCCTATTGTTTGGATCACTCAAATCAATAAAAGAGTCTGCTCTGATACCAATTGTTGGTCCCACTAAAATAATCAAGAAGGGTGGGTTGAATTGATTATTAATAAAAATTGTAAATTTTTTGCCTTTTGAAAATTATTCCCCTTTGATTTCAAATCTGAGAACAATATGAACAACTAAATAAATATGAAAATAAATTGCAAAAATTAAAAAAGATAGGAATAAGAGAATCCGGCAGCAATGTATAGTGGTTTCGCCTTGTGTGTTAGTCCACTCTTCCAGCTTCGAATTAGAGACCTCGTTATCCTATGGGTTTGTTCCACTATATCCAATAAATTCAAATTACAAGATAGTGCAATTCTCTCTGCTTGATTCTCACTGCTATCCTCTAGCTACAATCGATCTAAAGAGTCTGATCTTGTAATTGAACTATCAAGTTAAGAAGGCAATAATACGTTCCTTCAATTACAAAAAGAAAAGAAATTTTCTAGATCAACAAGCAAAAAGAAAGATTGCAAAGAGATTAGCTCGCTTGTTGAAACACAAGAAGAAATTATGAATATTCTAGACAAAATGAAACTTCTGGGTTTTGTTCTAGGTTTTGTTTTGTATATACTCGGTGAAAAGTGTCACGCCATAAAGAGTATCCTAAATGCGATAGTTTGCCACACTCAACATTAAAGCTTAAGTATGACGACCTTAATCATCCCATAAGCTTCAATACCAGGTATAAGGCGTACGTTCACAATCATAGAGGACCAACTTTGAAACAATTTGTTTAAGAAGACATTCATATAGCAGTTTAAGAATGAAAATCATAACATAATAACTTGAGATAGAAACTACATAAAGGTCTTACAAACATCAAAAGGGCATTGCCCGCTAAAAGATGTAGTTCATTATAGTCTGAAGAAACCTAATCAAAATAATTACAAGGAGATTTACTTAGAAGTCTAAGTCTACATCTAGTCTTTAACTTCTTCCAAAAACTCCTTAAGCCAAAAGGTAATACTTGAGAGAAATACCCTCGGGGCTTCAACCATAAATGAGAAAACTACAAGAGATATTGTCATGGCCCAAAAGATACTTAAACGCGACAGTCCGCCACACTCGATATCTAAACTCAAGTATGATAACCTTAGTTACTCTATGAGTTTAAATACCGGGTGTAAGGCTTATGTTCAACATATAGGGAACCATATTTGAATTGAAATAGCTTAAGGAGACATACATAGCGATAAGAATATAAATCATAACAGTTATATCCAGATTTAATCTATTATATGATCTAAGGGGCATAACCCCGTCAAAATATTAAGAGTTCTTAAGTTCTCAAAAGTTTCTTATGATAGTCATTATATATATCGATTAAGGAGATTCAACTAGAAGTCTATGCTTATATCTAGGTCCCAACTTCTTCAAAAAACTCCTTAAGTTCCAAAAGCTGTACTTGAGGAAAATGGCCTCTCGGAGATAGCCATAAATATTCATACTGCAACAGGAAACTATGGAGGTATAAGCTTACGAGCTTAGTGAGTTCCACTTCCAAAATTAAATACTTAACAAGCAATATATAACAGACAAGTATATTAACAACTATATGAAATGCACAAACACATGAGCATACAATACATAAAACCGTTTGGAAATCTTATGTTGAATGGATCTACGCCCTCCATTCGGGGTTAGGTGTTTCAGGCCAATACGACCATAGATTTCAATTTTCCTCATTTATATTGTGGTTGATACAGGTGCCCATCCACACACATTTTCAATCCTAACCCCTACGCCAACATTTGAGTTTACAAGCCCTTCGTTGCCCAACTATTATGCCTTCTTCCCACAAAGGTATAATAACCTGTGTAATGTGACTCACATATGGTATGCATGGCCAATTTGATTATAAGATCATGGCATATTAATTTAACAATTCAGGGTGATCATCGATATTGCAGACACTTCAATCTATACTAAATCATACAAATATTTACAACAAGCTCATTTCGATATTCTTATCATCAATTCGCTCAAGTAAAACTCATATACACACAGTCAAATTTTTATCTTACCCTAATTCTAATGCCACTAACATTACAAGCACAATCATAAGCATATAATTTAAAGATAGTGAACTCACTTTGCCATGGCACGAAAATCCACTTAATCGTAATAGTCATCGGGGAGGTCTAGTCCATCTCTCAAGTCTCCTAATCAAAAGAAATAACTCTAATGAGTATTTATATGAAATTTGAATGAATTTATAAATTCTATTCTAACAAGTTCGTCAAAATTCATCTAAGAGGAAATTCTAGTTTAAAACGGCTATAACTTAGTCATTTTAACTCGGAATTTTGCATATTATATACCGATTTCTACCTATTCGACGAGAGTTATCTATTTCTAAAGTTATTTTCAACAAACAAGGTCGATTGGTCCATGAACAGTAGGGTACAGAATACTACACGAATTTCCTATTCCACAATTCAACTCCAAATTTCAAGCCAAGCATCATACTAAAGCTTTGATAAATACTTAGCTATCGTTATATCTTATAGGACTCTATTATATACATAATTAACTCAATACCATACATGATTCATGGGTGTTGGTAATTCTAATTTCTCATGTACTTAGATAATAACAAATAGGATGTATAGGACATTATTTTCCAAACTTTGTTTCTACCAAGTGCATCATGTATATATATGCAATACCTACAAACTATTGTCATGAAGGTTATGAGTTGAACTATCTATATGTATATTCTTAATGATATAGTACCAAGAATTCTTTTTGAAAAACTTCTACTTTGCAAAACTTTTGAAATTGACTAGACTTAAGAAAAATAGTTTTTCTTCATGTAAAATCATACTTGCTTTTATCAAAACTCAACCTTGATGACCTCTATAGCCAACACCTTCATTATTTCAATAAAAAACTTCATTTTGGGGTTAGAAAATAGATATTTAAATAGGTGGTTTATCTAATTATGAATTTTACAAAATTTTAAAGAATGTAAACATTTTTAATCTATTCTTTGAAACCATTCATTGTTTTAGGATTATACTTTGATAAACCTCTCCTATCCTTGTCAAAATTAGATCTTTATTATATGTATCCCCTAGGACTTCCATTTTTTCATAAAAATCATCATTTTGGCATTTGGAAATAGGTGTTTAAATAGTGGTCATTTTCAAATCCCAATTTTGAAAGTTTCATTTGAGATTGTTGTCTTTATAAAACTCATTTAGTCATTCAAAAACCATTTTCTAATCAAAACTACTTCTTAAGACTTCTATTTCTTTAATAAAAATCTTGTTTTGGAGTTAAAAAAATGGGTGTTTACACTTCAAGCTTCCCTTATTACGAATTTAAAACTTGTTATTGGGATTGAAACATAACTTTTGTAAACTTTTCATTGTTTTGAAGATATTCCTTAGTAGATCTAAGCTTTACTCATCAAGATCATCCATTTATGATATCTATTCCCTAAGCTCTTCATTTTCAATGTAACATACACATTTTGAAGATGAAAAATAGCTTTTCTAAATATGGTTCTTTTTTTATCCGAATTTTCAAAAATCATTTTTGTTGAAACTAAAGTAGATCTTGAGCTTTCTATCTTTTTCCTACTATTATCATGCTATTACAAGTTATTTATGAACATAAAACAAAAGCCTAATGCATTTATGAACTCAAAACAACTAGATCTAGTTTACTATACTAGTCATAAATGCATGAACACTATGATGATTATGTGGATATGATTGGATGATGAATATACGCACAAAACATTAATAATAATAACAACATAACTTGATAATAAAACAAAGTAATAGCAAAATAACTTAAATAACAAGATCTATAACATTATGATGGTAAAGATCTCATGTTCAAGTATTTCCAGATCCCTAGCTTGAAGCTCATGGGGATTTTTGAGTGGAATCACACATGAATGATCTTGCCATTACATGTTTTTAAGATAACGAAGTGTAGATCTATTACCTATCTAGTGTTAGATCAAGAAAACTTGAAGAAATCAAAAGTGTGTGCGAGTTAGATAGAGGGGGGGGCTCACGGTTTCTAGAGAGAAAAGGGAAAGAGTTTTGAAAAATATTTCCAAAGAGATAATGAAGAAAGCAGAAAAATGAAATGATGAAGGCATAAAAGGGTATTTATAGAAAAGAGAATTTAAGGTTTGTGCGATTAAACAATTGAAGAAAAATCAACAAATGAGAGAGAACAGGAGGGAAGGGGCACTGGTTTGGGTAGTATGGGGGAGAGAGAGAGAGAGAGATGTGTGTTTGTATAAGTTTCACACTTAATTTAAGTAATTTAAGTAATAAAGTTGTATTAGAAAAGTAAATTGTAAGGAAAATGATGAAATTGTAGGGATAAGTTGTAAGGATATAAGAAATAGGTTATGGGTAGTTGTACTTGATGAATAGTGTAGAAGAAATCAAAAAGTAGATTAGACATTTAAAGTATCGGTGATAATGAAAATACGATAAAAAGTTATAACTGTAATTTTTATAACCCGAAAACCTGAAAAATTATATAACTAATATATTTGAAAATCTTATGAAATTACGAGTCTAATAGTATTAATATCATATATTTAATATCTTGAGCCATGGGACATGCTTTTCAAGGTCTGTATCTTATCAGGTTCGAAATAGGTCGAAAACTCGCTAATCTGATCTTTTTAAGCACCCTAATACTATTACGAACCAAACTACACCCTTCACTCGTATTTCTACTTCTTGGTTTAGGAACATGGGATTGTTGGATCTAAACTACTAGGGTTTCCTGGGAAATTGGTTAACTTAAGGTCTTCGGTTGATTTTCCGATTTAAGGTTTGAACTAGGTATTACCCTAAAAATTAGGGGCTTATAGATATCTACAAGGGGCTAAGCTTCTTCGCTTTGTGAGAATTAAATTTACAAGTAAAATACTCAACAATCAATAATCAACCAAGTTATTTAATCAAGCATATGGAATGCAAGCAATCATTGAGCAAACAATACATACGATTTTCCGAGAATCATATGTTTTAATGGATTTGCCCCTCTATTTGGTGGTTTGGTGTTGTAGGCAATGAAGCCATAGTTCGCAAATGATATTTTTGTAGTTTCATACAGATTCCTACCAATTGCTAAAATGTAGTTGATTCGGGTGTCTACTCACCATTTAATTATAGATAATTTAAGTCATAAATTATGATTTCAAGTCCTTGACCTCATTACTATGCCCTTGTCCCACCAAAAGCACAATAATGAATGCAATGTGACTCACTACATGTAATGCATGAATCATTTGAACTAATAATCATGGTATAGCATTAGTCAATTTATAAGTGACCATAGAATTTGCAGACAATCAATACTAAACTAAATCATACAATGATTAGTTAACAATTCCCGCCTCGATATACTTATCATAACTTCAATCATGTGAGTAAAACACATACGCTTTCATATTTTATCTTTTCCTAAAACTAGTGTCATTAAGCTATAAGCAAATACATAAGTACAACTACGAGAATTTAAACTCATTCGGCCATATTAGTAGAAGCTCCTTAGTCAAAATAGTCCTTCAGGTAAGGTAGCTCGAACTCTACATCACCTATACAAAAGAAATACCCGAAATGAGTATTTCTTGGAAGATCTACTTAAATTTACAACTTTATTCTACTAAGTTCTTCAAAATTCACAAAGAGTGAAATTCCAACTTAAAATGGTCATAACTTGCTTATTTTAACTCATAATTTCACATATTATGTATCGATTTCTACCTCCTCAAAAGGATCGATCCATTTCTAAGGTTATTTCCTACATATAAGGTCATTTAGGTTGCTATACACCTTGGTACAAATTCAAAAACGAAATTTTCCAAATTTTGCAAAACAATTTTCCAACTCAACTTTATTCAAAAATCCTTTAACAAAAATATAGATATATTATATATATAATTGAAAAATCCTTTGTGTATATATATATATAAGTTCACTTTATATGCATAAATTCTAATGTTAGTGTCTCAACGATTTATTCTATAAAACAATTCATTTTAAAGTGTTTAAACTTGATAAATTTCTTTTCAATATATTTTGAAGAAACTTTATATTTTCCTAGGTTATTATAAAGGAGTATATTCTTATTTTGTTTTCCCATTCCTTTTTCCAAAACAAATAAATTTTCCTTTAACTTGGTCTTTCACAATTTTTACTTCTAGTGATAAAGGAACAAAGTTTTCAAAAGTTTATTAAGTTGTTAATAACCTATTTATAAATTTATCTTTAAAATGGTTTTAGAAAATAAGTCTTTTCTTTTTATATTTCTTGTTTATTAACTCTTTTAAAATATATATATAAGTTCTTATTTTGTAAAACTTGGTATTTTATTTCCTCTACAAATTTTATTTGAAAAGAATCCTATTTATTGATAAAACCCTTTGTTTTTTATCTTATCATATTTATATTGTAAACCCCTAAAGTTTTGTGATCAATTAAGCTTAAACCCTAATTAGAAAGTCAAACGGAATCCCAAAGTCAACAAAACCCTAGTCGATTGTAACCGATCAAGTTTCGCTTTCCCATTTAAGCAACCCTAGGAAAGTAAGTAAGAGATTAGTATGTAGAATAGTTCGTAATAACCTGAGAAAGTTTAAAAATAACATATAGTTAAACCACGATTCGTTTTGAGCACAACCGGACACAATTTTCGAAAAGCATGTTCCGGGGCTCAGATTAGTAAAAATATTCCGATTATACCATTAGACTCGTAAATATATACGGTTTTCAAAAATATCTGTTTCACAATTTTTTGGTAACTAAAAATATTAGATATCGCAATTATACGCGTATTTTCTTACTTCCGGTACTTAAATTGTCATGTCTACTTTACATTACACTATTTATTACTATTCTACACTATTTATCTATCTCTACATTTTCTTACAACCTACTCTTAAAACCATACCTCTACTTTCTTACAATTTTCATTTCTAATACAACTTCACATCTTTCATATCTTGCTTTTCATTAACAAAAATAAAAATAATAATAAATTTTTCTCTACCCATACTACATGATTTGTGCCGATCACTCCTCCCCCCCTCCTCAAATTGTTTTAATTTGCAATTATTTAATTAACATAATTTTCCTCCCACATTTTCCTATAAATACCCCATCTTCCTTCCACTTCTTTCACACCTTCCATACACTAAAAATACTCTCTCAAATTCTCTCCCAAAGTTCTCTCAAGTTTAGTTTTCTTAGGTAACATTTCTTCAAGTTTCCTTTATGTTCATTTACTTAGTATGAGCTTGGTGTGTGTTTTCTAAACCATAAAGATTAAAGAAAGCAACAATAAGTTCATACTTTATTTTTATTCATGAATCTAATTTCTTTTATGTTGCTTTTATATATATATTTAACTAAATATATCTATGTAGATATATATATCTTTTAGAGCATATAAGCTCCTTTATTTTGCAATTTATTTACTTTCCTTGTAATTTATTTACTTTCATGTTGTTTTAAGACTAGTCTTTCTAGTCTTAGACTTGTCCTCATCAAGTCAAAACATTTTCTTTTTCTTTTTGGGACTAGTCTTTTCTTAGTCCCAGGACACCTTGATGAAGCTAAGGTTCCAATACTTGATTTATTTCTTTACTAGCTTATTTTTTTAATTATTATGTTTTCATAATTTTATGATTCATATTCATAATCATGCATGAACATATTGATTTTGTCTCAACAAGATAAATGAGGAAAAATTTTCTTAAAATAGAAATTCTTCTCTAAAAATAAAAGTAGGAAGTAAATTTTCATAAAAACTTAGGAATTTGTCTTAACAAACTCTTCTAAGAAAATCTAGAGGAGTTCATAGGAGTTTTTGCAATACATACATAATATGGAAAGAAATTCTTGAGTAAACAAAAGTTTTACTAAACTTCACTTTTTCATCAATACTAGTTTGAGAAACACTAAGAGTTTCTTTTCATAAAAATGGAATGATCTTAAGAAACAAGGAAATTATTTCTACAAATATAAAGTTGTTATTATTTTCAAAAAGTATTAGAAAATAAGCTTAGAAAATAAAATCATTCTTTGGGAATTTAAAAAGACTAAAGGAAATGAAATTAAGGAAAAGAAAAATACTCATTTAAAATAACTTGAGGTATTCTCTAGCAAAAATAAAAGGAATTTTCCAAAAGTTTCACTTTTCCAAAACCTTTAGAAAACTTTACCATTACAAAAATTTTACGATTTGAGACAACTTCATTAGTTTCATACACTTGATATGAATTAATAATTATATGTATGTGCATTTCAAAGGTTTTACAAACTATTATAATATCTATCTCTTTAAAATGAGTTTTTGTTAAAGAAAGAATTCAAGTTTTGTGAAAATTCATGGTGAATCTGATCACCACTATTTTGAAAATCAAATGACTTAGTTTAATGAAAATAGTTTTAGAAATAGATAGATCTTTTCGAGTAGGTAAAAATGGTATATAATATGCGAAATTCTGAGTTCAAATGAGCAAATTATGCCATTTTAAGTTGAAATTTCCTCCATCCGATTTTACAGCGATTTAAGATAGATTTAGAATTTTCAAAAATAGAAATTATGAAAGACTCATTTTGGTATTTCATATTGTTTAGGTGAAGAAGGAACCGAAATCACTTTCTCGAAGACTACATCGATTAGGAGCGATCGACATGGAGTAGTTAATCTTTTACTAGTTACATTTCCTTAATTGTGCATGTAAGTAGTAGCACTAGAAAAATAAGGAAAAGATTATTGAAAAATTATTGTGTGATTTGGATTTGATTGGTTAATAAGTTAAGAATATCGAAAGAGGAATTGATGAATAATTTATGATTTTATATAATGATTGATGAATATTGATTTGATCACCGTTAACTTGAATTTGACATAATGGAATAACCTTATTGAAAAAGATTCATGCATATCATATTTATGAGTCATTTATTTCACTATTATTCTTCTTGTGGGGAAACGAGGAGTTGTAGTGGTAGCTAGTAGGAGTCAGAAAATCTACATGGGCAAGTAGGAGCCGGAAAGTCTACAGGGCGAGTAGGAGCCAGTAAATCTGCAAATATTGATGGTCGTATGAGCCTGTAACCTCCCAATCCCCGACATGGAGGGCGTAAAATCCATACTACATATGGTTTCTGGTTAATCTTGTGTATCTTTGTTTGCTCTTGCGATTGATGCATTCCCATACGATTGTTTAAATACTTGTTTAATATATGGAAATGTTTTGTAGATAGGAGTTATCTCACTAAGCTAGATTTGCTTATAGCTCTATAGCTTTTTCTTATGGTATAATTACCTATTGTTGGCACCGAGGAGCCCCATATGCCAGGTATGAGCCAAAGCTACTAGGATTTTTTTTGGACAAGTTATATGTTTAGTTTTGAGCATAGGCTTCTAGAAAATCTCTTAGTAGGCTTAGTTTTAGTTATGATAACTTGTTAATGGTTAGTTAAACAAGACTATTTAAGACAGGGAATACCCCCAAGAAGTTGTAAAAGATTGTTATCCAAATGTATTTCCTTATTTATTTATATAATTCTTACATGCTTTTATTATCTAATTAAAAGTAATACCCCTGTGTATCCTACTATCTTGGAAGCACGCCTTGCGCATATAATATCGAAGCTCCTATGTGACTAAGGTTGTTCATTCATTAGCTTTAATATTATATGCGGCAGACTGCCACGTTTAAGGTACCCTCCAAGGCGTGACATATATTCTTGTCATTCTTTGAAAATAAGTTCCTTCTTTAGAAACTTAAAATCATTGTTTTTCTAAGTGGATTTATAAGTTAATAGTTTATTTTATCTAACTTAAAAACTAGCTTGTTTTCTTGGTTTTGTTATGGAATTGAAAAGACTTTGTATCTTAAGCTTTTTGTGAAAACTTTGAATACCAACAAATTATTTTTACTAAGACTTAGATTACCTTATCATGAAAAGAAGGTGTTTATTTCTTATATTTTCTTGATAAAACTATCTTTGTTATTTGAGAAAACTTTGAGAAATCTTGAGAAAATGTTGTATAATTCCATTTCTATGCTGTTGATAATAATTCCATTATTAATGACAAGTTACATAATATAAAATTTAGTTTCAAGTTCCTTTATTAAGGAAAAAATTCTACTTTAAATTAGCTGAGACAATATCATTATGTAGAGCATGTATAATGATCATGTAGTATGTAGATGGTGAAAATATGAGATAAGAAGCAAGATAATATCAATAAGCAATATAGCAATATAAGCAAGATATTATAGTCAAGTATGGGAACCTTAGCTTCATCAAGGTAACCCGGTCATGTATGAGAGCCTCTAGCTTTATAAGGTAACCCGAGATTTATGTCCAAAAAAAAAAAGAAAAAGAAGAAGAAAAGGAAAAGCATAATAAGAGCAAATATAGTAATAAGCTTGTTAGTGAGTTAATGCATTTAGACTCTAAATATATAGTATATACATATAGATATAACATATTTATGAAGTTAGGTTAGAAGCATGATGATGATGATGATGATGATGATGATAATAATAATAATAATAATATCAAAGTAACAACATAATATGAAATTTATTCATGAACAGTAACAAAAAATGAACATATTGTTGCTTCTATAACATTTGAATATTTAAGAAACATACACCATGGTCATATTAAGTTACATGATATGGTAAAGAAATAAGTAAGAACTTTTGCCTAAAAGAAAGTATGAAAGTGGTAGTAGAAGAAAAGCTTGGATAGTATTTATGTGTGTAGGAATTGTATAGAAAAATTGGGTAGTAAAAGAAAAAAAGAGAGATTTTGGTAGAGAGTGTTTGAGGAGAGATTTTGGGAGAGTTTTAGTAAGGTGAATGAGTGTGTGAAAGATGTCACGCCCCAAAGGGTACCCTAAACGTGGCAGTCCGCCGTACACAATATTAAAGCCTAAGAATGACCACCTCAGTCACGCGAAGGCTTCCATACTATGTACAAGGCATCTAACACATAAAGGAGACACATCGGAATGATACATTTTATGTTGATACAATTGAGTAACAATGTAAAGGAAATACAAATTTACTATACTTCAGATACAAATCACTATACTTCAAAATACAAATCATTCAACTTCAATTACATTCATCCACAGACTTCCCTACATAAACTATTACAAGACAAATCATAAACTAGCTGATAACTTCAACATTCGTATTCTTTGCCGAAATCCCAAAGTCATTCCCGCTAACCAATTCGGTCCCACTTTGCATTCTTGAGATAACCTGTTCATTTAAACAACTATAGGGTATAAGCTACACTAGCTTAGTGAGAATTCCCTTAATTCCGTACCATAACAAACAAGTTATAATCATCATATGCTATGCATGAACAAACACGTGAGCAAGCAATTATGCATGGGTATCCGGAACCCACACACAGAACGGATTTACGCCCTCCGTATCTTGGGTTAGGAATGGTATTGAGTCTACACGACCGCATCTAGTCCCCAAGCCCTCGGCTCTTAGCACTCGACTCGGCTAGGCTCATCCAAGAATGCATCCACATGCGCCTTAGTACCCCTGAATGAGCTCTGGCACCGGGCTCGTTATCCAAACGATCATCCACGGACCATACCGATCGACCTGCGTAGGAGTAGCATGCTACCAAATGCAATATGTCCGATGCGATGCATGACCAATTTAATTTTTGCTTAGGTAAAATATTTATACATTCTTTAGAGTGACCAACCAATATCACACATATAACAGAATAATATGAACGGTGCAGTTATCCAATCAAATCGTGGTTTCGATATGCTTTAGTATTCTTTGGCATACATTCATCACAGTTTCATATCTCCCATCCCCATTCATATCGATTTTTATCTTGTTCCTATAATTCTAATGCAACTAACTACAAGCACAATCAAGGTAACAAAACAAGGAGAAAACTCACTCGGCCATTGGATCACCGGTCTTCTAGTAATAGTAATCCGGTGGTAGGGAATCGTCGATTCGGGATCTCCTAAAAAGGAAGAAATACTTTAATAAGTATTTCAACTCAAACTAATCCAAACAATTTCATACGAACTATCAAATTCGTAATTCTCGTCCTAAGCGGGAATTCCAACTTAAAACGGCCATAACTTGGTCATTTTAACTCGGAATCTCGCAAATTATATATCGATTTCTATCTACTTCGAAAGATCTATCTTTCTAATATTATTTTCAAGTTTTGAAAACATTTAGGTCTCGAACAGAGGGATCAGATTGATCATTACGTTTCGATTCCGAAAAATAGTTTTGTAAATGTTTGTAATGTCTCTACTATATAAACTTAGCTATATGCAATATGAGTGATTTCCTAACATGAATGACATGAGATGAGCTTAATGTATGCATGATCTTGATGATTTTTGCTAAAAAGAAATTTTATAACTTTTTATTTTGCAAGACCATAATAACCACTTACTTATGAAAAATCTAGTTTTCTAACTTTTATCATTTCCATTTGTTTTGGATTTGTTACTTAAGAAAATATAATTATTTTTGTCAAAATTGAGTCTTCATTATATATATTACTTATGACCTTCATTTCTACATAAAAATTTCCATTTTACACTTTGTAAGCATGTTTTCAAGTGGGGTTGATTCCAAAATCCGAATTTGGTAAAAATTGGCTTTTGAGTGATTCCTTTGAGTAAAAATCATTTGATATTTAGAAAATTAGGGCTCAATCATACATAACCACTAAGGACTTCATTCTTACACAAAAATTTGCATTTTACACTTTGCAAATATATTTTCCAATATGATTTACTCAAAAATCCGAATTTTAGAAAATCCACTTTTTGAATGATTCACTTGGGAAAAACTTGTTTAATGCATTAAAATTTAAGACTTTACTACATCTATTGTCTAAGGACTTCATTTAACACATAAAAATTGCAATTTGAGCTCAAATACTAAGTGATTACATATGCATCATCTTAAATTACGAATTTGACATTTGATCACTAACTCAAATTTTTCCATTTTAATTCCATTACTTGTTTTACACATTACTCATGCCTAAGCTCATTTTAACTTGTAAAAATCATTGCTTAATGATATCTATTACCTATATACTTCATTTTTCACATAAACATGAGTTTTAGAGTTGATACATGGGTTCTAAAAATTGGTCTTGGTTGGGATCCGAATTTACAAAATTCATTTTTGGACATATCTTTTGATAAAATCTATCTAATATGAAAATCCATTCCTTACATATCATATCTTAGAGCCTTTCATTTCTTATAAAAACTTATTTTTGAGTTGGAAAACATGTTTTTAAAATAGGCCTTGGCCAAAATCCGAAAATAGAACTTTGTTTTGAAAATAACTTTGAAAATCATTTTGATCTAAAAGAAGTCTTGATGATATATATATTAAGCCTTCATTTTCTTAAGTAAAAATTACATTTTGACACTTGGAAAGTAGTTTTTAAATATGGTCTTGCCAAAATACGAATTTCACAATTTTGTTTGAGTTCATAACTAAGATCTATACTTAATATGAACATAAACATAAAACAAATGCATGGTAATAAGCTATAAACATCATGGATCTAAACTTCACATCAAAATCTTTCATTTATGGTATCTATACCCTAAGCCCTTCATTTTAAATGAAAAATATACATTTTGAAGTTGAAAAACCACTTTTCTAAATATGGTTCCATTTTCATCCGAATTTTCAAAATTGTTTTTGTTGAAAATAAAATAGATCTTGGTTTCCTACAACTTTCCTACCATCATCAGCTATAGCAAGTTGTTCATGAACATAAACAAAGATCTAATGCATCTATGAACTCAAAACTTTAGATCTAGTTTTCTAAACTAGTTTTACATGCATGAATCACTAAGATAGACATGTGGATGCTAGATCTATGCATAAATCATAAGGAATAACAAAAATAACAACTTAAATACAAGATCTATGGCATAAACAAAAATCAAAGCTATAAAAGTTAGATCTACAATATATATCAACTTTAAACAAGAAAAATTATAATACAAGATAATAAAAGTGGAGAAGAGAGTGTTTCATTTTTGGCATCATCATCCTAAGCTTTTAAGCTTATGGAAGTCATTTGATGCATGAAACCTTCATTACACTTTACCTATATCACCTATGGAGCTTTGAGATGAAGATTTGCTTAAAATTTCAAGAATAGCATGGAGGCTCAAGAATGGAATGGGGGCAGCTTGGTTATGGAAGAAACAAGAACAAAATGAAGAGGAAAAGAGAGGAAAAAGAGAGAGAAAAAGCTAAGAATAAAAGAGGGAAGAAGGAGTAAATGAAAGGAGAGAGAGAAATGAGTGTTTTAATTAATGAATGAAGAGAAAAAAAATAAAATAAGGCAGCCAAGGGGGAGGGGCTGCTGCACGTTGAAATGGGGAGGAAGAGAGAGAATTGTTGAAATTTGACTTGAATTAAATTGTGTAATTAATGTGTAATGTAACTTTTTGAAAAAGGATTGAAATATAATAATTTTAGTCAAAATATGAGTGGATAAAGGACAATGGCAGCCATAAATAGTGGGATAATGTGTAGAAAGATTGAAGTGAAAATGAAGTGATATGTGTAAGGTGTACTTGAAAGTATGGGTTGTAAAGTACTTTTTAATAAAATAAAAAAATAAAATAAAATTAGAAAATTTATTCCAAATAATTGTAGCAGATTTTTCATAATTAAAATTAAATAATTATTTGAATTATTTTAGTATTTAACAAATATGTTACCGGTATGATCAAAATACGCGAATATGGGCTATAAATGATATTTTTATAACCCGAAAAATTCTAAAAAATATTTTATGAAAATAAAAAAATATTTTTTAATTATTAAATTAATTTATTTTATTTTTAGTATCGGATCTTAAACAGAATCTGATCCCGTAAAGACCCGAAACGAACTAAATTTTAGAAAAAAAAATTTTCTATAACATATAAAATATTATCTAAAAATATAAGGCTTTATAAAAATAATAAAATTTTGTAATGAAATAAAAATGAATAGTGCAAAAGACTTCAATTACCGGTAATAATGAAATACGATAAAAGGTTATAACTGTAACTTTTATAACCCGAAAAATTAAAACTGATATATTTAGAAATCTTATGAAATTACGAGTCTAACGGTACTATTGGTATATTTTTTATATCTCGAGCCCGGGACACGCTTTTCGAAGTCTGTATCCGAACGGGTTCGAAATAGGTCAAAAATTTACCAATCTGATATTTTTAAACAAACTTATATTACTATGAGCTATTCTATATATTTAAACTACATCTCGGCCTCTAGGGTTAGGGGCGCTAGATTGCCGGACTTAAGTTATTGTATTCCGTTAGGGTTTCCGGGTGATTTTCCGGTTTAGACCTTTGCCAATTTGGAAACTAATATTTATGTTTATACAACATATTTAATTTGAGAAAATTATTTTAAATTTTATTATTATTATATATATATATTTTAGTATTTAATATCTTTTAACGTTTTCGGAATTTTTGAATTGGGTTTCATTTCCGAAAGTTAATCGTTATTTACTTTTTAATAATTCGTTTTTGGGATCTATATTACCCGATTTTATAAATCGGAGTCACGTATGGAATTTATCATACGTAGTGGTTTTGGAATTGTAGTATGTTGAGTTCTTACTTCGTTTTTGATAATTCTTATTTTTCCCAAGACTCGAGAATTTTTTTTTTGAATTCATTCGTGATTTAAGACCAGTTGAAATTCGGTTTTAATTTGGAGTGATTTTTAGGGTTTATTTTCAAAGTTCATCTTGAAATTATTTACTGAAATTTTCCGGGGCTTACAAAAGAATTGGAGGGAGATGGGGTAATTATAGAATTTTTGGAGTAAAAATTGTGTGAATTAAATAAATTGAAAAAGAAAAATAAATATGTGCATATAGAAGAGAGAGAGGGCCAGCATGAATGGGGTAGAAGAGAGAGAGAGTTTGTTTTGTTTTGTATTTTTATTAATTAAAAGTAATAAGATGTAAGGTTTAATGTGAATGAAGATGTATCAGAAAAGTAAAAGGTAGATAATAAGTTTGTAGAGTATAGAAATAGGTGTAGAAAAAGCAGAGATAGGTGAATAGTAATCAATAGTATAAAATAGTACTATGAATAGTAGATAAGATAAATTAATATTGATAGTAAAGAAAATACGCGTAATTAAGCTATATTTGATATTTTTATATACCGAAAAATTATAAAATTGATATTTTTAAAATCCTTGTATTTTTACGAGTTTATTGGTATTATCGGAATATTTTTACTGTCAAAGATACTGAGGCACTATTTTCGAAAACTGATCCCGTTCGAATCTGAAAGACACAAAAAATTATCAAATATGATATTTTTATGCATCCCTATATTATTATGAACTATTATCCACTACTATCTCAACTTCGTTGCTTCAGGATTAGGAACATGAGATTGTCGGATCTAATCTACTAAGGTTTGATGTATATTTATTAACCTTAGGGTTTCTGGTTGACTTCCGGTTTAGGGTTTGAACATAATCATAGCATAAAATCCAAGGGATTACAAAAGAGCTTCCTTTTCGTGTGTGAATAGTATAAGCTTTTTTACTTCTATCTACTTCTTTTTCTCTCTATCTTCTGTATAATATATTTTCTTGTTCACGCTCTAACGTTCAAACTAGATGGATAAATATTCCCAAAGATCTCGGCTCAAAAAATATGTAGATCCTTATCTTTATTTTTTAAATTTGAACTTTAATCGTTTGCTTTAAATGGATAAAAGATAAGTATAAATCCCCTACTAATTTTCTTCATTTCATTTTGAAGAGTGTTTGACAGATATGTGAAGATAAGCCCAGTAAGATTTTCATTATTCAAATATATTTGAATAATTCTTCCAACAACGTTCTTCCGATGGAGATAAGCTTTAAAGAATATTTGTTGTTGATCTTGATCCTTCTTGAGATAATATTTATCTTCATTTAAGCTTCTCGTCCGAATCATAAAAATTAGATATGTGATCTTTGTAGATATGAGTAATCTTGTCTTGAAGAAAAATTTCGTATTTGTCCAAACAATATCTGTTTCTATCCTTGAGGAGTTATTTCTGTTTAATGAGAGAGAATTAAAAATTCACTTAAATCCCCTTGGATAATATCCTACTTTAGGGGAACAAATAAGTATATTACCCAAATATTCTTATTATCTTGGAGCTAGGTCTTCAACATAATCATCCGTACTGAATTAAGATATAATTGATCTCATTTGGGAAGATGAACAGTAGCTTCGTGAAACCAAACTTGTTTTCCAAAGTTGAAGTAAAAGTTCTGTAAAACCTTTTGTGTTTCTGGTGTTGTTTACTTATAGCTAACCTTATGAAAAACCTTCTGTGAATCACGATATGATAGATTTTCTAGTTCCTTTGTATATGAACTCTTTTGATACTACTTTGTGAAAACTTTTGGGATATGTTTCACTTAATATAATCATAAAGGAACTTTTCATACTGTAACGCCCTAACCTATTGGCATTACAACCCGCCACGTGTCCTCTCTTAATAGGACACGCTAAGGCTTTAATTTCCACAAATAACACGAATAACACCTGTATAACTCACAAGGTATAAAAGAAGACATATGGTCCTCATAAATAAACATTCTGATAAGAATAAAATCTCCATAATCAGAAAACTAGACATTGTTGACATAACTGCAGGTTAACAAGTCAACCCATACTCTAAAACTATTACCACATATAAAACTCCAAATACAACTGAAAAATTCAATGAACAAAACATGAATCAGACACAAAAAGCCTTCTTTGATCCATCCTATGTCATCTATGACTATACAACTAGTCATCAGCAGGGTAGTCAGGACCGCTAACGCCATCCCCATCCTCATAGACGATTTCAAAACCTGATAGATCATATATCACACTATCATCACCTGCACCTAAAATATAACAGAATGAGCGGCAAAGCCCAGCACGATAATATCCAATCCAATTCAAGCAAGGTTATGCACAAACAGCAAGTAAGAAAAAAAAATAAATGCATACAACAGATTATTATCTATTTTATTCCAGCAAAACAACACAGTTCAGAATCCAGTATACATAAATCCTGAACTCAGAGTAACTCAGACTCTACTTTAAAAACAACCAACTGATTTTGAAAATAAGTAATCATATACATATTGATGAGTGGGTACTCCTCAAACATCCCAATCCTGAACGCCTAAATTCTACCGGAATCATATCTTAGCACGAGTCCACTCGGGACAACCTCACACTAAGATCATCAGGATACCTCACTAGTATCACTGTCTGCTAGGTCTCTACTGGTCAAAGCCAACCACAACCATGCAGAAAATTATTAAGCCGTATATTTATTAAGTTCATTATGCAAATTGTGTTCCTACATCCATTCACAAAATTATAATCTACAAGCACATACAACAAACAATGGATTGGTCGTACCTTTTATATTCAGGAGATAACTTGAACTATTCAAAGACAACCGTCAACAACTACTAGAAAACCAAACCACAATACAACCAGTCACTACCACCAAACTCTTAAACTCCCAAACCCGATACCAAACAACAACTCTAAATCTCAACCTGTAACATATCAACATATATCAAATCACCAACATTCATAGATAAATCAAAGTTAATATAAATCAACTATCTACACTAACCTGATTTAGAAATCTCCATTATTGCATTGTCTATTCCGATCAAACTCCACAATTATCCTCAAGTATAACAAGGAACCGCACAAAACTCTACAATCACCAAATATTTTCACTAAAACCCTAATTCTCATAACATAGAGAACATATAAGGATTGTTTAAATCTTATTTTGTTTGAATCCATAATAGAGGAGATTTACTTACTATTTGGAATCACTAAAACCCGTCTTGCATTCACCAATTCACAGGTCTCACACGTGCTAAGGTTTTTCTCCAAAAACCTTCATGTAAAAATTTAACCAAACCCTAAGAATCTTGTATAAATTTGTATAAAATCCAAATGAGAAGGTTAAGATTACATACTTTAGATCAAAAACACTCTCCCGATAATTCTCCAAGCATAAATCTCCAAGAATACTCCAAAACTCTCTTACACGAAGGAGAAAATACTATAAAGAAAATCTGTCGAAAATGTTTTTCGCGTCTCGTATTTATAGAAATTTGGTCATACGCCGGCTGCGTACTTGCAGATCTTGCCGGCGTACACCATACGCTGGCAAAATTTACACGAACACCAACAGCGTTCTTCGGGGCTTTGATTTCCAGAATTTAAATTCTTTCTTCATATGCCGGAAAATCCTTGCCCTACATCGGCGGCTTTCATGCCGATGTTGAGAATAAACCCTAGTGAATGCCGACAGCGTTCCGCCCAGTGTTAAGAAAAACGCTATTGTTCCCATCCTACGCCGTCTCTACGCTGGCGGCGTAGATTCCCCAGGAGGCGGCGTACAATGTCAAAAATTATAGAAATTACAAAACTTGATCCAATTGATGCCAATCTTGTTCTAACACGAAATTGATCAAACTTAACCTATTTTTAACATCAACATAAAGGCATATTAAAATCTAGTAGTTTGTGAACACTTATCACTTATAATTATTTTGTATATTACATTTATCTCCTCCTAAAAAAAAATTTCATCCTAAAAAATTTACCTGAATCATTGAAATATCTCGGAATATCTGGATCTCATGTCCTCCTCCAGTTCCCAAGTAGCTTCACGTTCTGTTTGATTCGTCCACTGTACCCGAACATATCTGATAACCTTGTTCCTCAAAAGTTTCTCTTTAGAATCAACAACTTTTATTGGCTTTTCCACTGTAGTAAGATTTGGTAGAACAT
Organism: Combretum micranthum; assembly: GCA_024138025.1. Taxonomy (NCBI): domain Eukaryota; kingdom Viridiplantae; phylum Streptophyta; class Magnoliopsida; order Myrtales; family Combretaceae; genus Combretum; species Combretum micranthum. The sequence goes on along the minus strand of JAMXBD010004000.1, from coordinate 3,793 downwards.
CTAACGGTTCAAGAGCAATGACTTCATTTGGATCCCGGACATACTTTCTAAGCATTGATACATGGAACACATTGTGTACCCCTTCTAGGTCAGGCGGTAAGGCCAATCTGTAAGCCATGTCGCTTATCCTTTCTAATATCTCGTACGGTCCCACATATCGAGGGTTTAACTTTCCTCGTAGTCCAAATCTGACAACCCCTTTTGTTGGCGATATCTTGAGCAATACATGCTTACCGACTTCAAATTCCAAGGGTCTTCTTCTTTTGTCCGCATAACTCTTTTGTCGACTCTGAGCAGCTTGTAACCTCTGTCTGATCAAACTAATTTTATCGACTGCATCCTGAACCAACTCGGGTCAACATTTGTCTTTCACCTACTTCATCCCAGTGAATAGGATATCTGCACTTCCTACCATACAACGCTTCAAATGGAGGCATACCAATCGAAGCTTGATAGCTATTATTATACGAAAACTCTACTAAAGGTAGATACTCATTCCAAGATCATTTAAAGTTCAACACACATGCCCTCAACATGTCTTCTAAGGTCTGAATAGTCCTTTCCGACTGACCATCTGTCTATGGGTGATAAGCTGTATTAAATAGCACTTTCGTTCCCAACGCCTGATGTAGACTCTTCCAAAACCTTCCCACAAACCTCGTATCTCGATCTGATATAATGGATACCGGCACTCCATGCAATCTCATAATTTCTTTTATGTACAACTGAGCTAACCGTTCCAACTTATACCTGGTCTTGATAGGTATGAAATGAGCTGCTTTCGTGAGACGATCCACAATAACCTAAATCGAATCAAACTTCTGTTTCGTCTTGGATAAAGCGGAAACGAAATCCATCGTGATGTGTTCCCACTTCCACTGTGGTATTGGCAACGGTTTCAACTCTCTAGCCGATTTTTGATGTTCGATATTGATCATCTGATACGTGTGACACTTAGAGACGTATTCTGCAATTTCCTTTTTCATGTTATTCCACCAATACAACTTTTTCAAGTCCTGGTACATTTTGTTCCCTCCCGGATGTATGGAATAACTAGAATAATGTGCTTCCTTTAGCAGTTCTTTCTTTAAATCTCCTTGAATCGGCACACATAACCTTCCTTTGTACCGCAAAATACCTTCATCATCAACATAAAATTCTGGTGCTCATCCCATTTTCATTCTTCTTTTGATCTCTAATATACTCTGATCATCTGACTAACCCATTTTGATTCTGTCCACAAGAGTAGGTTGTATTCTCATATTAGCCAAACGTTCACCTACTTGTCTTGTGACTATCTCTAATCCGAATTTCCTCATATCATCAATCAGATGTCATTCTGTAGTAACCATAGCTGCCAAATTCTCTACCCGCTTCCTGCTCAACGCATCTGCCATGACATTGGCTTTCCTTGGGTGGTACTGTATGTCGATGTCATAGTCCTTAATCAATTCCAGCCACCTACGTTGTCTCATATTCAATTCTCTTTGTGTGAATATATACTTGAGACTTTTGTGATCTGTGTCCACTTTGCATCTCTCACCATACAGATAATGTCTCTAAAGTTTCAAAGCGTGTACAACTGCCGCTAGTTCTAAGTCATGCGTAGGATAATTCTTCTCATACGGTTTCAACTGTCTCGAAGCATATGCAATAACCTGCCCCCTTGCATCAAAACACATCCTAATCCTTGAATCGATGCATCACTATAGATTGCATATTCCTCACCACTCACTGGCAATGCTAACACTGGTGCTTTCACTAATCTGTCTTTCAACAACTGGAAACTATTTTCACACTTCTCGCACCACTCGTACTTAATTTCTTTCTATGTCAACCTCGTCAAAGGACTGGCAATCTTGGAAAAATCATCCACAAATCGCCGATAATAACCTGCCATTCCCAGAAAACTTCTGATTTCTGATACAGTTTTAGGTCTTGGCCATTCAACCACTACTTTGATTTTCTCGGGGTTTATCGATATTCCACTTCCATTTACTATATGCCCCAAGAATGATACCTGCTTCAACCAAAACTCGTATTTTGAAAGCTTGGCATATAACCGCTCCTCTTTCAATCTGTTCAAAACCAATCTCCAATGTTCCTCATGTTCGTCCTTATTCCTCGAGTATACCAAAACACCATCTATGAATACTACCACGAACTGTAAAACCCGGTATTCTCAGTAGTTAAGAAACCTCGGGAGTCGAAAAGCGAAACCCTAATCCAGTCCAGTTTAAGTCTAGTAAGAGAAGCTTAGGAACCCTAAATCTGACTTTCCTTCGGTTTCATAATAAAAGAAGTTTTATAAGGTAAATGAATATGAAATATTGTTCTAAAGTATATTTTAGACCTTTGAAAGTTTTAAATTCGGGAATTTTTCAATTCCGGGCCTTCCCGAGCTCAATTACGGAAAAGCGTGCCTCGGGACCACGAACTCAGAAAAATGTTCCAAAATATTCATTAGAACCGTAATTTTATAAGGATTCCGAAAATATCAATTTTATAATTTTCCGGGCTATAAAAATTACAGTTATAGTATTTTCTTGTGTTTTCGTTACAACCGGTAAAGTAGATGTCTTGTCTACTATTCACAAGTACAACCTACACTACACACTACCCATACCCTATTCTTACATCCTTACAACTACTCATTACAATTTTCTTTTCTAAGGAATTTTGTTTCCTAAATAATTATTACATTTTCATTACATAAATTACAAAATTTATCAAAATTCAAACTCTCTCTCTCACTCCCTCCTCATGGCCGACGCCCCCCTCCCTATTTTTTCCCCCTCATTTTGTTTTATTTTACTCAATTTTATTCAATTAAACCCTAATGCATGTAATATATAAGCTAATGTTGTCACGCCCCGTAGGGTATCCTAAACGTAACAGTCCGCCACATACTAAGTAAGACTTTCGAGTTCCCTACCCGGGGCCTTCGAAGGTCTTAAATAGATGTAAAGCGTTCCTTTACGACAATAGAATACTTCAACAAATGGAGTTAAACAGTTTAATGAGGCATGCATTAGCCATAGATAATAAATCAAAACGCATAATGTTAAAGTTTACAAAATCTAAGGGGCATTCCCCCGCAAAAGAATAACAGTCTATTACAGTCATCCAGAGTCCTTAGTTTCCAATGGAAGTCTATACAAAAAGGAATGAATTAAATTTCTACGTGAAACTCCTATCTCCGGTACCTACGTTGTAGCCTGTCTTGGCCTAAGCCATATAAAGTCGTGCTGCAAAAGATAGAAACTATAGGGGCGTAAGCTAACTAGCTTAGTGAGCAATACTTCCATGTCGCAATTTAACATAATCCAGTCAAACAAGTAATTATTCAGGCAAGTGTATGCATCAAACAAATGTGATCATCAAACATATGACCATCCGGAAATCATATGGATGGACTTGCGCCCTCCATCCCGGGTTAGCAGATTAACGAATCCTGCGGTACGACGCCGTTTAAGCTCACGGTCAACTAATAATAATAATTCGTTTTATGGATCACGATTAACCAACAAGTCGTTTTATGGATCACGATTAACCAACAAGTCGTTTTATGGATCACGATTAACCAACAATGCGAATGCTCCAACCCCATCGTGACATGAATGAATTCATTTTATAGTCGGAGTCGAATAGTCATTAATTCAATTCTTTTAAGTGACCAACAAGTATTCGCAGACATTCATCAAAGATTCTAGTAAAGCAGTCAATATCTTAACACCCGGTTCCGATATACCTTAAGCTCCATTTCACATATCAACAATCAACAACATAAATA